>CAHIKZ030005495.1:2152500-2180000 GCA_903632075.3 Acanthosepion pharaonis | reverse complement strand
ATGTGACGTGTTGTACTCGAATCCCTAAAACCTGCGAAAGCACAAATCTACCTTCCCCTATAGCTGGGCGTCACCAGGAATATCATTTTCAAAAGAAATTCACCCATTAGTTTGTTAACGAAACTGGGCCAAATATATGAAGGCACATACACGGTACTAGACCGGGAAGAAATGCACTATTACAGCGACTGTGAATATATATATATATATATATATCGCTGATCCTTTCATTTTATCTATTCCTCTCTTCTGTGTGGACATAAAAGTAGGCGCACACACGTTTATATATATATATATATATATATATATATATATATATATATATATATATATATATATATATAGATAGATAGATAGATAGATATAGATATAGATCAATTGATAATTAGTAGGGATAATTCCAGGGACATGAATCCAAAGAGATCCCAATGTAAGGTTTTTTAAAAAAAAATTTCAACCCTATATTGACATTTTTATTTTTATTTCTTCCTCTCTTAATACTATTTTTTTTCATTTGTCTTTTATCTTTTTCCTCTCCCCTTTGCTTTCGTCTGGATATATTGTCTCCATTTGTTATTTAAAAAAAAAAACTTCGGCCTGAAGAGATGAATATTTATATATTCATAAAATAAATTATAACCGAATGAATTATATATGTAAATTGTTATGGGACCTTACCCATAATAACATAATGGACTATTCCATACGTAATAAATACTGCACCTCAAGAGAAACCTGAGAGTTCCGTCAGGAGTTCAGTCTGAAGTCTGGAGTGAGGCCCGTCAGGAGTCTATCAGTCAGTCGAGTCAGAGGCAGTCCGAAACAGAGTCGCGTTCAGACAATTACGACTAAACCTGATTGTTTGTACTAACACTTTCTTCTTCTCTGTATATATTCCTATTTGTAATATATCTGTGTTATTCCATATACGGGTTCGAGTTCTTCTTTATTGGTTCTACCTTGACTATCACCGTGGTACAAGGAACGGACCATAACATATATATATATATATATATATATATATATATATATATATATATCATCGGCGAAAATTTCAAAGTTCTTTTTTTTGTTTAAACCCAAGTACTTTCGCATGTAACGACATTTGTTGTCAAGGATTTCATTGTGTCTTTATGTAACTTTTTGGGGGCTAATTCCCTCGTTCCTTTGTTTGCTGGCTGACTGATTTTGTTTAGCGATATATCAACCTCTATGCGTTATTTAATGCCGAAATCTAAATATTTAGTACGCAATATTATTTTACTATTTGTAGAAAATAATGGTTCAGGGATACAAGTCTTACTAATTAGCACACAGCTGTGGGGAGAGGTGGATTCAGTCCTTTCCCCAAGGGTAGTTGCGCGTACGTGAAAATAACGAACCGAAATAGAATTGGTACCCTGCTCTCTGATTAAGAATTCCGATCCATTACATCACACACATATCCAAGCTTACAGTACCTGATTTCGTTTGCTGAAACCAATTTCAAGTCCCATCATTTACATCGGCCAAATGAACATAGATTATATATATATATATATATATATATATATATATATATATATATATATATATATATAGTCATCCACAGACTGTTAATATATAATCATCCACAGACTGTTTTGCTGTATCACAGCCCCTCAGTGTGGCTAGACGTCCGATTGCTTTAAGCCGACATCAGTCAGATATCTTACCTCTCGGCCATCGTCGCAATACGAAATACGCCACGTGATTGGTGAACTCGATTCAATTTACTTGAAGAGTAATGTTTAATAACAGTAGGAGCCGCTGTTTTTTTGGGGTTTTTTTAAAGCCCCGTTCCCTTGAGATTTCCGGGAACATATAATCATCCACTGACAGACTGTGTCGCTGTATCACAGCTCCTCAGTGTGGCTAGACGTCCGATTTGACGTCAGTCAGATATCTTTCCCTATACGAAATACGCCAGCGGCTCGGAGATCTCAATTCAATTTATTGGAAGCGTACTATATATATATATATATATATATATATATATATATATATATATATTATATTAGACATTGAGGTCACCACCCAGGCCGACATTTTCTTTCATACTAAATACAATCGTCCAGGCCATGTATATATGCATACGCTCTATCTTTGATACTGACCACTTTAACCTGGTTTAAAACTACATTTTTATCCCATATATATATATATATATATATATATATATATATATATATATATATATATATATATGTGTGTGTGTGTGTGTGTGTACTATCCTTCCCACTACCTGTTCTGTCAACGGACTCGTTAGGTAGGTTGATCATGGTTCTCCACAACTTCCTATCCTTTATAGCTCTTAACAATGTTCACCTTTTTCCTATCCTTCCCACTATCTGTTCTATCAGCCGACTCGTTAGGTAGGTTGATCATGGCTCTCCACAACTTCCTGGGTAGGTTATTCGTTCTTTCCCACTGTCCGTTTCGCTTGTGAGTGTCAAATTTTCTTAGCCTTCTTTCAGCGCCATGATTTTTGAAATTTCAACTGTCGCTTTATGATTCTCCGTATTTGGTTTCCATTTTCTTTAAAACTTCCTCGTTGCTCACATGTTGTACAAATGGTATTCTCAGCATCCTTCTGTAGAACCATATCTCTGTTACATCAAGTCTTCTCTTTATATGTGAGGAAGTTGTCTAGCATTCACTGCCATATCAGAGGATTAATACCTTGGTAAATATCCTGACCGGAAGTGCATAGATATCCGCATGCGTACATCACGTTTATTTGTGCACGTACCTAGAGCTGTTTTTCTTCTTCTATGTGCCATGTTCCTTCAGGATGTGGGCGATCACGGTTCTCCACCATTCATTGTCCTTTGTATCCCTTATCTTCTTATCCCTGTTCTATCAACCATCTGCATGTTATGGTGTGATTTCACAGTGGAGGCTTGTATTTGTACTAAGTCGGTCCTAAAATAGGTTCGACGTACAAAACGTTATGAACTTGATATAATAGGTATTGACACAGAGTAATCTAGTTGTGGTCGCTGATACTTTAGTATCGTCCGGCATCGACTGAGCGACCGACCCGCTCAGCGACCGACCCCCTCAGCGACTCCCTCGTTACTCTTACTACTCCTCCTCATTATAGGTGGGAGAGTCTATAGAATAGGTGTGTTCCACTATAACACTGCACAAGCCCATAAGCTAGGTTATGCGTTGTTTTCTTCTGTTTTCAGTATGTCTTGTGAGTGTCAAATTTTCCAAGCCCTCTTTCCTCGTCATGTCCCAAAGACATTTCAACTTTCACTTTTTTGCTTCTGTTTTCTCTAAAGCTTCGGTGCATCTGTTTAATGCTGTGTGCACACGTGAGATTGTCTGTGTGTGTGTATACGTACTTGAATTTTGATTGTTATTACGCGCGAGCCCGTGTGCGTACGTGTGTCTACGAGACTGACCTCTTTCGTTACCGGGACAACATCTAACAAAATAATTCGGTGGGTCATAGTTAATGTACACAGTCATATTATCAAAATGACTTTTTAAACAGGAAAGAGAAGGACATGTAGAGAGAACAGGGAAACAAAGAAAGCGAGATAGAGGACGAAAAATAAGCGAGCGTGAAGGCGGGGCATAAAAGAGGAAAAGAGAGAGAGCGAGAGAGAGGATAAGAGAAAAAGATAGGGAAATGAGAGATAGAGAGAAATGAAAAGAAAGAAAAATTGATAATGTAAAAGAGAGATAGCAAGCGAGGACAAAAAAGAAGAAAAAGAAACAGAAAGAACATGAAAGGGAATGAGAGTGATAGTGTGAGAGAAAGACAGAAAAAAGATAATTGAGGCGAGAAAGAGAGCGAAATAGACAGAACAAGTTGAAGAACGCGAGGGTACAAAGGAGAAATAGAAATGTAGAATGTGTGGAAAAGAAAGAAAGAGAGAGAGAATAAAGGAAAAAACAGCGAGAAATAGAAAGGGAGTCTGGGATAGAAGGGGAGGAAAATTCGGAAAAATGTAGTAAAAGTAAAAATAGAAAGAAAGGGTAGGGAGTGAAAGCACGGAGTTCGGATGAGGAAAAAAAAAGAAAAACAGAAAGAAAGAATGAGTGGAATAGAGAGCGAGAGAGAGAGAGAGAGAGAGAAGAGAGAGAAAGAGGAAAAAAGAATGTGATATAGAAAAAGATCTTGAGGAAGACCCGGAAGTGAATTATTAGAGAAATGGCGACGGAAAGAGCGGAAAAAAGATAGAAATACCGTGTGAGAGAAACAGAGAAAGATTTCTTCACATCACGTAAGCAAACGATTCTTTCATTGCTTTGTTATCTTTTTTCTTTTTTTTTGGTTGGGGAGGTTTCATTTGTTTTCGTTTTCTTTTTTTAACTGCTTTTGTTTCCTTGAAATTTTTCTCCCGATTTTAAAACCTTTTCTTTCGTTCTTTTTTTTTTATTTCTTTGTTTTCTGCATTTATTCTTTCTTCCATCTTTCTTTTCTTTCCTTAATCGCCTATAAGCAACTTTTTTTTTTTTTTAGTACACCTTCTTATCACTTGCCCCCAAACTTTGGATTAACACAATCAACAAAGAATGTATAAAGAATTTCAAAGAAAAAAAAAAAAAAAAAAACGGGAGAGATTATTTTAAAGTGGTTCTGGAGGTAATTAATTATATTTTTACCAAATTACGAACGTCAAAGACAGCCGGCATTCCATTTGGTCAATACAATAACAATGTAACTATTCTTTTCTCCTATTGTTTTTTGGGGGTTTTTTTGTTAGCAAAAGAACGCGAGCTTTACGTAGGACTACACACACACATACACGCACACACGTTACACAAAGTACCGTCACCTTTACATACATAGTGTACACGTGACATTGTTCATTACAACAGGGATTCAGTTTTGTGTAATCTACTTTGCTATGCCACATCTTAAAGCCACAGGCAACAGCGATTTGGATAATAAGATCAAGAAGTATGGGTTAATACGAGATAAATCGTTTCCTTTTTCGTTTCCTTTTTCGTTTCTTTTCTTTTCTATTTTTTAATCTTTTCTTGATTACCTTATTCTTTTCTCTCTCTCTCTCTCTCTCTCTCTCTCTCTCTCTCTCTCTCTCTCTCTCGTTAAAATCGCCCGATATTCAAGACATTCAAATTTGGGGAAAGGCCTAAATACCGAAGATTAAACGATAAAAAAATATACAGAGCAACCCGAATATAAGAGAGTTGTCGGGACCGGAGAAAAAGTCTCTTATATCCGGGTTTCTCTTATATCCGGGTTTGGTCTATTTTATATACATTAACACAGGCTCTAATTTGGGACCAGATAAAATCTCTCTTATATCTGGGTTTCTCTTATATCCGGGTCTCTTATATCCGGGTGACACTGTATTTGGTAAAATATTCGAATGGCTGTCCTCATCTTTACTGCCACAGCCGAAACGTTGTGAATGTGACAGTAAAGACGCTTCGACGAGAGGCTCCGGTTTTCTTCAGGTGATATGAAATAATAACGAGTGAAATGCATGTTTTTATAATCTTTTTTTTTTACTGCAAAATATCGGGGGGTCGCAGGTAATTTTTAGAAGAGGTTAAAAATTTTGTATTTTCGATGACTTGTTACCCTATACAGAGGTATTTTTTTCTGACGGAGTTTTCTGACCGTAACCTACTTGATAGGCCTACATTATCATGACACCTTCGACTAGCCTTTGGTTACAGCTACACTTGCGGAACGAAGATGAATGCAAATATGAGATAGGAGAAAATCTATTGATTCTTCGTTTATATAAAGTATTTGTTCATTTTAAGTGACATATATAATGGATGGGGATTTGCTCTTCATATAGCGACAAAAGAGAAAACATTTAGGCTCCATAGGAGCCAGGCCCAGGGCGAAAGAGGTACCGCAGTTAGGCGTGATTTTTCACGCCATTTTGGGCTAGGTTTATACAAAAAGAATGAAGAAAGTTTATTTGTGGTAAAATATATCCAGGGTGATAACCAGTACTACAATATTTAACTACGGTTGGCCAGGCCCACTAGTATTGCTTAGAAGCTAGGGTCGCATTATACAAGAGCTATGTGAAGAAATATACACAAAGAAAACTTATAGACGACAATATACAGTATTTTTATGCACTAGGGTAAGTAAAAAAATATCTACACTTTCACCATAACATATCTTTATGTTTCTCACACTGTTTTCTGCATCACTCTCTCACAGACACGCCGTCGCCTCTCTCTGTCTTTTCTACAAATACTTTCATGGTAATTGCTCCGATGAGCTGCTTTCACTGGTTCCCAGACTCCATGAATTCAAGCGCCCTACAAGGCTGGCATCCCGCTCCCACCCTTACACTGTAAAAACTTTTAAATGTAGCCGTCTCTTCTACTCCAATAGCTTCATACCTCGCACCTCTCGACTGTGGAACACCCTTCCCTATTACTGTTTCCCTGAGAGCTATAATCTCCAACTATTCAAATGTAATGTCAATCGACATCTCCAGTTACCTTGATCTATCCACTATCCTTCTGCTCATCCTTTCTTCTATCACTCCTATCTGATCTCGCTCCAACTCTTCTGCACCCCCCTGCATCCTAGTGGCTTCACGCCTTGCTCGGGGCGTAATGCTTAAAAAAAATGCTTTGTTCTTTTGGTGCACACTGCTAGCGGAATGGTCATGTTTACACTGTAACTGTAGTAAAAAAAAAATGGCGCGATCAAGCTCAAGCTTCGATCACGTGATCACAATAGTACGCGTGAGTAGAAGGCAGCGTGATAAACCTAATTTTATGTTATGGCGAAAGTGTGGACAATTTTTTTTTTACTTACCCTCGTACAATGTACAATAGTTTTACTATAAAAATATGTTGAAAATCAGGAAGAAAGGGATTGGATTAAGGCCATCGTTACTGACAGGATTGGATTATTTGCTGTATAATGTGAAGGTATTGCTAAAAATTATACCATTAAAATTGGCTGTAAAATATTTTACATTAGAAATGATTTCAAAAAATGTGGATAACTTGTCCCAAAATAAAAACTTGGAAAAATATTGGCTTGTAAAAGCTTCCATACAGACCTTCAGCACTATGCAATATTTATAAGTATTTGCTCCCCATCCAACGTGTATAAGCGGGCAGACAACTGCAGCTGCATCATTTTGATTTTCAATTTGTCATTTTCATGTTGCCATAGTAGGATATGACAACACTAACGCAAAATTCAACTACACTATTGTCTGATGATCACAGTTACATGCAATGGCTGTACAAACATTTTGTTTGATAAATGTAGTCACTAATATACAGAGTGCTTTAAAAACATTGAGCTAATGTTGGAAATCCGTATTCGGTTTCACTTAAGATAACGAGTACAACATTTAGTTTCAACTCGAAACATATTCAAATGAACTTATAACGACATATAAAAATATACACAACGGCATACAGACACAAACTGAATTTTTAATCGTGGAAATTCCAAAGATCAGAGTCAATGCTACCAATGTATAAAACAACCTAAGCAGCCGCCCTAAAAAGAAGAAAAAAAAATGTTAAAATTAAAAGCCTTTACTGAATGTTGAAATTTGAATACGCTCGTTATTATAGTAAATAGTTTTTCTTTTCTCTTTCAACAATGATGAGAATAAAATTTCTACCACTTGTAAATGTCAGCAATTCATAAACTTTGTCAGGAGCCTCATACACAGAAAAAAAATAATTGTGACTCAAATCGCAACTGAGTCTGTTTCCACGTAATATTTTATTATCACATTTGTTGTAACGTCTGTCATCTGACTTTGCATTTCTCTATTGACTAAGAAGCTATCGCTAGTCACTGATTCATAACAGCTAACAAAAAAAATAAATAAAGCATCCAATTCATGGTGTCACTAGATGTAAGAAAAAAAAAAAGAAAAGAAAAAACATGTCAGCACAGACTGAAGCGTGAAGATACGATACTTAAAAAATAACATGACCCGTGATGATTCTTTTTTTTTTTTTTTTAAATAAAGATCGACATAAGGCGTGAATACGTGATACTTAAAAAAACCGATGTGAAGCGTAAAGGCGTGATACATTAAAAAAAATGACAATACGCGTGAAGACGGGATAATTTTTAAGAAAACCGACATGACGGGAAGACGTGATACTTAAAAAAAATGACAATACGCGTGAAGACGGGATAATTTTTAAGAAAACCGACATGACGGGAAGACGTGATACTTAAAAAAAATGACAATACGCGTGAAGACGGGATAATTTTTAAGAAAACCGACATGACGTGAAGACGTGATACTTAAAAAAAATACATTACGCGTGAAGACGGGATACTTAAAAAAAACGACATGCGTTGGATCTAACTATGATTTCTCTTCACAAGGGAGACGTAGGTTCGAATCCTCTCGGAATGTGCATATTTTTCTTTAATAAGATTTCTCGAATATTTAGGCCGGTAGAGGAAAATAAGTCAATATACTGTTTACTAAATAAACGGAGTCTCTACTCAAATATGGATGTCCACTAAAACTAAAAATAATGTTGAAGTAAAAAAATCTGAGCGCAAATAATGTCTGTCTATAAAAGGCAGGATGTGTGTGTGTGTGTGTGTGTGTAACGAATGCACGGTCGCAATTTTCGATGGATTTGCACCAAAATTTACATGCACATGCTCCAAGTTAGTGGTAAGGCCAAGACTGATTTTGCATTTCCCAACTCCCATAGATAGTGGAAATAATCGATTTTTTCATGCTTCTACGGCAGTTTTCATGTAGTTTGCAGCCATTTTCTACTGGCCTGAGTGAGAGCCTATAGCTGGCTGCCACGAATAGGCAGGAAGATTCTATTGGCCAGCGTGAGAGCCAACAGCTGACTGACACGAAAGTTAACTAGCATGCTAGCATGCAAAAAATAATTCACCCGGGGTGGGTTGAGCCGGCTCCAATATTGGAGTTTCATGGGAATTTGGAATTCACAAGCGGTCCCCCCAAAAAATAAATAAAGCATCATGTCATCCAATTCATGGTGTCACATAATAGCACATGAGATTTGATTATAGTGGCGAAGGTTTCGTGCAGGACCATCCACACTTTTTGAAGGGCCGAATACAGAGACCTGGTGCACTACGTGCCACAAGGTCCCCAAACAACCCTCCGCAGGTTTTTGAATTCAGAGTTTTCCTTCTCGTAGACCAGTTGCCATCCAAGGCTATAGAACCCAGTCTGTCCTGCTATTTACCCATAGCTAGAGGGAGAAGAAGAGGATTCATACCTTTCCCAAGGGTATTAGCATGTAAGTGAATGTAATGGATTCGACTGGAATTCGAATTCAGCTCTCCGATTCCTCAATCTAAGCCGCTATCCATTACTCTTCCGTGTCTCCTCTAAGCATTACAATTACTTGCATTCACTTTTAGTGGGAACAGTGTTGTTGATCCCCATTTTTTGCCAATGCATCGAAGTCTGGTGTTAGATTTTTTGTGGCAAGTCTCAGAACAGATCTGAGGTGCTCATCACTCAGTTGGGATCTGTGAGGTTCATCACACTAAAAGTCTGTTCACACACATAAGTGGCACCTAGTGGGATGCCAGGTCAAACGAATGCAGTCATAATTCTCTCAATCTTCGACGGACCGGATTAAAAAGAAATGTCTAAACTATGCTCTATATTAGGAGTGGGCAAACTTTTTGGCACATTGACTTTTAAAAATTGACAGCCGGGCCATCACCCGATACATACATACCAAACATAAACAGAAAAAAGCATTACAATGTTAATACTTATATTCACTTTTAGTGGAAACAGTGTCGTTGATCAACATTTTTTTTTTTTTTTTTTTGGCAAGCCTCAGAACAGATCTGAGGTGTTCATCACTCAACTGGAATTTGTGGGGTGCTTTGTTGGTGTTCATAGACAGAAGTAGAGCCAAACAACATCAGCATCCTCTGCACCATCTTTGGATGTTTGGAAATGTGGCTTCGCTTAATAAAGCATAAAACTCATTCAGTTTAAGATTAGCTAAACTTCTCTTTTAAGACGATGTCACACTGGAGATCAATCAGTTCCAACTGCAACTCCCGTGGCGTCGTTTCAGGGTCTTGTGTGAATGGACATGACACCCGCTGAAGTGGCTTGTTAATCCTGTCAAAACAGAACAGGCCCGTCAAAAATAGAACTGCTATGGGTTGATAGCGTTGCGGCGCGGAGGACGCTACTAAGACGCGACATCAGTGGCAGCGATCATCTACGGTGACCGCAGCGCAGTCGTCCCGTGGCGCCTAGTGAGATGCCAGGGAATTACAGGACAAGATCAAGTGGATGCGCAGTCATAATTCTTTCAATCTTCGGTGGGCCGGATTAAAAAGACCAACGGGCCCGATGTAGTCCGCGGGCCTTAGTTTGCCTAGCTCTATCTTAACATAACCCTCTACCTCGAGTGTCCCCCGAGTCTTATACAGGATGAACCTTACTGTAAAATAAATAAATAAAAGATAGATTCTGGCAAGAATAAACTGCCAGGCACGACACAGTGAGCAACATTCCTGGCAGTAGACCTAGAAATTGATTCACTATAATTGCTCTACTTTATTTCAGTGGAAAGCGAGTGACCAACTGGCCACAATGGTGTGCTATCCGCCAGGTTAGCATCAAGCAGGCTGATAGAGGGTCTGGAATATTAAACATGTTCGATTCTAGTTTGACCACCTATTGCTTTAATTTCTTGCGAATTCCGAATTGAGTTCATATTTAAACGAGAAATTGATATCTATAGAGGGCAAGTTCTCACGTATCCTGAGAGTTTATGCAAAGCAGGAACGGGGTAAATTATCTGTGGTCTTTACCGCGGTTTTACCGTATAAAATCATCTCAGGTTTGCTACGGACATTTATATTCTAGATACGAATAAATTATTTCATTCTTTGATCATCTGAACTTGAGCGACGGAAACTTCCATTCCGACTTTTCCATCTTTTTTTTCCTGATTTTAAGATCGGAAAACATATTGCAGCACTATCGAGTCAGCGATGAATGGGACGAGTGGGCACAGTTGTTTGGGTTCCAGATGATTTTGCGCCGGACTTTTGGGCGCCGGACTTTTTGGGCGCCGGGCTTTTTGGGCGCCGGACTTTTGGGGCGCCGGACTTTTTTGCCGTCGGACTTTTGGCCGCCGGACTTTTAGGGCGCCGGACTTTTGGCCGCCGGACTTTTGGCCGCCGGACTTTTGGGGCGCCGGACTTTTTGGGGCGCCGGACTTTTTTGGCGCCGGACTTTTGGGGCGCCGGACTTTTGGATGTTAGGGAGAAAACATGTTGACCTATTTATCATCATTCAAAGGAAGAACTTTAAAAAAAATTTTAAAACTGTAACTTTATTGAAAAATAAAAAAAAATTAAAACCGCTAAAAACTGTAATATATTTTATTTAATTAATTTAGGAATGATCAGCAAAGGCCCCTCAAGTACTCTATAGTCTCCATGTTTTCAAATCTAAAAAACAGTTTTCAGTATTCTTCTATCGACATCTCTATACTTCTTTCAGTTTCCGGGGTGGTTCATGCCCAGATAGTAACCCTTCATAATACGTACCTCGACCTTTTTGTATTTAACCCGGTGTCATGGGAAAAACCGCCCCTTTGACATTCCGTTTTATTGCTGGCACGTAAGTTTATGCTTGTCTAGATCTTTTTTGTATGACACCTTTGCAGTTCAATGCCACAAATCTGGTCTGTCAGATTCTATCATTGACCACATCCCGCTGCTGATGTTTTCACCGTAAACCTGGGAGGGGCGGCATCCGGTTGCTACGCGTTACCAAATGGCAACCCTTGATTTGATTGTTACGGTTTTGAATTTAAAGTTATCCTCCATTCATTCATGACCCCTTTGTTTCTGATTGTTAATGCTTTCATAGATTAAAAATCTTTTTGATTTATTCCTATTGAAAAATCATTAAAAAAAAATCCTATATTTAGGAATAATTAAAAATAGTTTGTCAGCAACACTTGCTTTATTTACTGATCACTGACAATACTTTCTTCTTCATATTTAACGCATTTTACATATAATAGCACTATTCTGTCAGTAACATGGTACTAATTCCTGACCACTGACAATACGTTTTTTTCCTGATTTTCAATTCATTTACATTTATGCATATAATCGCCTTATTCTGTCAGTAGTGCTTACATTAATTCCGGAACACTGACAACTACTTTACTTCCTGAATTTAAATATATTTCTATAGAGAAATCATTAGCAATGCTCTTACGTAATAAATCACTTTGACATCTGATTTAACACCCGTGCGAGATTTTATTCTGTGTTGCTGTGCATTGGCAGAGAAGTCAGTTTTATTTTCATGTCTATCTCCTGTCTAATTTTTAACTCCACACGTATTCTTCTAGTCTATTCATATTCTATATATCTAGCTTTCTCAGTATGCGCATATCTATCTATCTATCTATCTATCTATCTATCTATCTATCTATCTATCTATCTATCATTGTTTATATCTATCTATCTATCTATCTATCTATCTATCTATCTATCTATCTATCTATCTATCTATCTATCTATCATTGTTCATATCTATCTATCTATCTATCTATCTATCTATCTATCTATCTATCTATCTATCTATCATTGTTCATATCTATCTATCTATCTCAATATGCGTATATCTATCTATCTATCTATCTATCTATCTATCTATCTATCTATCTCAGTACATCTATCTATCTATCTATCTATCTATCTATCTATCTATCTATCTATCTATCTATGACATTCTGTTCATTATCTATCTATCTATCTATCTATCTATCTATCTCAATATGCCTATATCTATCTATTTATCTATCTCAGTATACTCATATCTATCTATCTATCTATCTATCTATCTATCTATCTATCTATCTATCTATCTATCTATCTATCTGTGACAGTGTGTTCATTATCTATCTATCTATCTATCTATCATTGTTTATATCTATCTATCTATCTATCTATCTATCTATCTATCTATCTATTCATGTTCATTATCATTATCTATCTATCTATCTATCTATTCATCTATCTATCTATCTATCTATCTATCTATCTATGACATTCTGTTCATTATCTATCTATCTATCTATCTATCTATCTATCTATCTATCTATGACATTCTGTTCATTATCTATCTATCTATCTATCTATCTATCTCAATATGCCTATATCTATCTATTTATCTATCTCAGTATACTCATATCTATCTATCTATCTATCTATCTATCTATCTATCTATCTATCTATCTATCTATCTATCTGAGCATATATATCTATCTATCTATCTATCTATCTATCTATCTATCTATCTATCTATCTGTGACAGTGTGTTCATTATCTATCTATCTATCTATCTATCTATCTATCTATCTATCTGTGACAGTGTGTTCATTATCTATCTATCTATCTATCTATCTATATCTATCTCAGTATGCTTCTATCGCTCTCTCTCTCTCTATCTCTCTATCTATCTATCTATCTATCTATCTGTCTCTGTAGGCTCATAGATAGATAGATAGATTTCAGTAAATAAGTACACGCGTATTCCTGACATGTCTGTCCTTCGTTCGCTTTTTTTTCGCAAGAGATTAAGTGAACTTCATTTCCCGCTGATGTGATATGCCTTTGTGCTATTCATGACCTCGGCCAACAAACTATCTGTGTACAGAGGAACAAGAAAAGACGATTGCATCTTCTCTCTCCTTTACTTTACTTTTTTTTTGCTTTTTAGCTTATTCAACATGAGATGATGTTTGACGTCTTTGCTAATTCATTTAGATTGCCTCTGATATTTCAACCAGGCATCGACCATTTTCGAATATGTTATTTATCTCTTCCTAGAAGAGAAGAAAGGACATATTTTTTACTGGTGTTTCTAACCGTCTGTTTTTTTGGGGTTTTTTAATACTTAACCATTTGAACGCCCCAGTAAGGATGCAACCTGCATTACAGAAAAGAAAACAGCCACTAAATAAACAATTTTGTTAATTAGTAGCTTCTAAATTATAAGTTTACTAGCCGAATTACCCGCGCCTTGATGAGTATCATTGATTATTTTTATAGGAAAATGATGATTGATTTTAAATCATTGTTATAATTTGCGGAGAAAAATGATACATTTCAGTATTACTCAATGATCTTACTGATGAGACCTCCATCTTCTGACTTTCTCCTATATTTTATTTTTTAAATATGGGCGTTTATATCCAGAATCCTAGAAGGAGTTCTATAACAAACAGACAGACAGACAGGCTACAACTTTATATATACATAAACAGACAGGATACAACTTTATAGATATATCAAATTCTCATAAAAATTTACTATTTTCAACAAATGAAAAAGGAATGAGTGTTAATTGCTGCAAATTCGTGATTTGTCTTTTTAATCAGTTGCAGTGGGTTTAGGTTCATCTCGCGCTAAAACATCGTATGATTACCAAAGTTAAGCAACGTCGAGCCTGGTCATTAACAAGATGGGTGACCACTTGGGAATAGCAGGCGCTGTAAGCTTGGATGTACAGGTGGTGTAATGAATAATGGGCACGGATTTCGCAATCGGAGGGCCGAGTTCGAATTCCACTCAGGTTCGTTATATTTATTTACGCACAAGTGCCCTTGGGAATCCACCCCTTCTCACCCCAGCTATGGGTTAATTAGTAGCAGTAAATTATTATTATTATCCCCCCAAAAAAATTCTTACAATCTAAGAATATTTTCTAGCTTACGGTTGATAAGCCGTGAAAAATAATCAATTCGTTGTGGTTCTAAATATCTGAAAGTTTTTTTAATACTAACGTTCACCTAATACAAGGCCCGAGACTCACTCAAGGTAGAGTGTTATTGTGTGATGTTGCAAGAGCATAAGGCAAGTGAATTTGATAGGGTTATGCTGAAAAGATAATGGTATATACCTAGAGGTCAAGAGGTTAGATTGTAATGATTGGGAAATCATCCTACCGATTGTTTGTTATATAAACTAGCGGTTGTTGGAAATGAGTTCTCCGATAGGAATTTCATCCTTACTAATGGAATACGAGGGGAATGAGGATGATTCACGCTTGTGTACGCGGCATTGCGAGTCCCTGGTCAGGGTTAGTGGGACCAAGGAATGTCGCTCGTCGGAACACATGTCATGGAAATAGCGATAGAGCAAGCGAGAGGTTGACGACGTTTCGTCGTTAGCCATATTAGATCACGAATATTACCGTAGTACGGAATAAGACGAAATAGGTGGAAAGTCGGTATGTCAGAAGACCATGTTGCGCCAGTGAGGATCGAACTCACTAAGCATTTGTAAAAGCTCTGCTAGACAACCTTGCTAAACATTATTTGAACGTTTGGAGCTTCAGTTAGAATCGAACTTCCTATTCAGAGGTGACGAACTTCTAGCTCGTTAACCATTGCAAGACGGCGAGACGACTGAATTTGTTAGCTATTTAGCTATTTACTGAGCTTAGCTTTCTTTAGCGCGTTTGAGGCACCCAGTGAGAATCGAACATGGCTTACAAGTGATGATCTTCATGTATTGCTCGTTAACCATTACACTACGGTGGGGTTAACGAATCAGTTATCTCGATAGTTATTGACTGAGTTTTTCTTCACATTAACACAAGGTCCCAAACCTGGGGCACCCAGTGAGGATCAGACCTTCTACACTATGTTAATAGTCTGCTAGATTCGCCCGTTGACATATCAACCGACAGTGAAGTGTCTTAACTTTTGATTTTTATAGCTCTTTTATAAGCTTCCAGCGAGAATAATAAACTGTTTGACTGGCTCATCAACCATTACACTACAGAAGCAGTCAATGGAGCCAATTTTTTTTTTTTTTTTTTTTTTTTTAAATGTCGTGCGAAAATTCCTTGGTGATCAGACATCGTTTGTGGGTCAAACTGGGAAGAGCATTTTTATGTATTTACATTTGTGTTGCTTGCAACAGAACATGAGATTGTGTGTTGTGTTCAGCGGACTGACAATTTAAAACGTAGAGTGTGTGTGTGTGTTGGGGGGGGGTTACTCACGTGGTTCCCAATCTGAGAGTAGCGACCCACATCAAGGTCGCAAAAATGCTCGCGAAATAATCGCGATGGTTTAAAAATGAAGAAGAAAATAAAATAGTGCAGCACTTTGATTCACTCTAATGATTACAGGCGGAACACAGTAAATAGTGAAAGCATATACACTGTATATTAGACAGATTCATTGTTAATTATTTTACTATAGAAATGCTTTGCAAATTATTTTGCTATAGAAATGCGTTGCAAGTTATTTTACTATAGATATGAATTTAAAATTATTTACTATAAAAATGCATTGAAATTATTAAACACATCAAAATATTGACGCATGCTAGTGGGAGAATAAAAGATCTTTTATAAAACAACACTGCATTAGTTGATAACAGTAACAATCGTGACTATAATTTTAATTTAAAAGATTCTACTGTAATTAAGAGAAAGCAATTTACTAAGACAAAATATATAGAAAGTGCTTTAATTGCTAGATCATCCACAGTAAATTTAACTCGATGAATTACACTTTCCCGGCAATGGGAGCACAAAAACCAAAGACCGTGTACGGAGAAAGGTCAAAAGTGTCGTGGACCGACAAGAACCTTTCCTCTCCACTATTAAGCGTCGGAAGATGTCTGCTAAGGCTATCCTGCAAGGCACTGCTGCAAGTGGGGACGGTAATGCAAAAGCTGGTCAAACAACATCAAAGAGTGAACTACTTCTCCTGCCCCTAGCAAACCCCCGAGATTGAAGTAGTCAAGAGACTGGTGATGATGATGATGATAGTGATGATGATATAGAAGTAACTTCAAAGAATTTCAATCAAAGATTATATGAACACAAAAAAAGCACAACAAATTATCTAGGTCCAATAAGCTATTTAGTTGCAAAGGTGATCTGTGATCAAATGAACGTAGCTTACACTAAAAAAAGAAAAGAAAAAGGAATATGAATCGGACAATAGGTGAGCTTATTTACCCCTATTGAAGAAAAAAAATAAATAAATAAAAATAAAAATAAAAATAAATAAAATTTCACAGTTTAGACAACTACTTCTGTTTAAAATATTGGGGAGGGGTGTAAACCGGACCACAGGCAAACCTATCTAATCTTACTGTGAAAAAAATAAAAATAAATAGTAAATAAAATTTCAGCGTTTAGGCGGAGACGTTAGAAGAGAGTTTTTTTTTTTTTTTGGGGGGGTTGGGGGGGGTAATCGTTTCACCCAAGCAAGGCGGGAAGCCACTAGCACGCAAGGGGTTACAGAAAGTTGGAGCAAGAACAAAGAGGAGTGATAGAGAAAAGGATGAAGAGAAGGATAGGGGATAGATCAAGGCATCAGGAGACGTCGATTGACATTACATTTGAATAGTTGGAGATTATAGCTGTCAGGGAAACAGGAAAAGGCGGGGAGTTCCACAGGCGAGAAATGCGAGATGTTGAAGTATACTTTAAAATAAACTGGAAACCCATTCCTAAACAGAAAGCAATTTACTAAGACAAAAGTATATAGAAAGTGCTTTGATTGCTAGATCATCCACGGTAAATTTGGTTTCAGGTTCTTACAATATTTTCACCTATCTTGGCAGATCTTCTGTTATTCCAATGAGGGATGTTTTAAAATAATAGTGTAAAAAAAAAAAAAGAAAAAAAAAAGAAGCTTATGGAAACAAAATGAAATCGGTTCTAGACTAGATGCCCAGACACATCTGAAAAGAAGAAAAATTAAATTTAAACATTAAAAATTTCATTCCGACATCTTCAACTTTTCTTGTCGGTGCATAACCGACGCTTGCGTTTTTATAAACCCCCCTCCTCACTTTACACATATATATTTATATCAACATAAACATTACTTTAGTCTGATGAAGTCCTTCAAGAGGAAGAAACGCGTTACATCGAATGTTTTCCACTTTGTCATTCATTAACCTAACTCTAATGATGACGAGAGAGGTATGATGGAGTAATGGATAACGGCTAGGATTAAAAAATCAAAGAGCCAAGTTCGAATTCCAGTCGGATCCATTACATTCATTTACGTACTAATACCCTTCTTCTCCCCCAGCCATGGGTAAATAGCAGTTTATAGTAAATAGAGTCTATAGGCAACTGGTCTATGTGAAGGTAACTCTGAAATCAAAACCGGTTCCGTCAGGTTGTTTTGCCCAAGAAACATCACGTCTACAGCGTAGGGGTACCTGTGGGATTCTCGATCGATCGAATGATTACTAAAAGATTGAGGCAGCAAATGCTAAAAGCATATTCACAAATTTATAGGAATGCACTGCAAATTATTTACTATAAAAACGCTTTGTTTTACTAGAGGATGACATTACGAATTATTTTAATTTAATTTTTAGGCATTCCAAATTATTTACTATAAAAATGCATTGCAAATGATTTGCTAAAAATGCATTGCAAATTATTTACTATAGGAGACGTTGAAAATTATTTACTGTCAAAATGCATTGCAAATTATTTTACTATAGAATTGCACAGCAAATGATATACTAAACAAAATGTATTGCAAATTATTTTACTACAGTATTGCATTGCAAATTATTTTAATAGAGGATTACATAACGAATTATTTTAGTATAGAAATGCATGGCAAATTATTTACTATAAAAATGCATTGCAAATTACTTACTATAGAAATGCATGGCGAATTATTTACTATAGAAATGCATGGCAAATTATTTACTATAAAAATTCATTGCAAATTATTTTACTATAGAAATTGCATTGCCAATTGTTTTAATAGAGGATTACATTACGAATTATTTAACTATAGGAATGCATGGCAAATTATATACTATGAAAATGCATTGCAAATTACTTACTATAGAAATGCATTGCAAATTATTTACTATAAAAATACATTGCAAATTACTTACTATAGAAATGCATTTCAAATTATTTTACTATAGAAATTGCATTGCAAATTACTTACTATAGAAATGCATTGCAAATTATTTTACGATAGAATTAATAATAAGTGAATAATTTTAATTTTAATAATTCATCTATTTTTACCGCTTTAAAAAAAGTGCGACAGTGCTCTTAAATATTTTAAATTTAGAGATATGTAACAAATAATCGTGTAAAAAAAAAGGCAGCGAAAATTATCTAAGGTCCCATAACCTAGTTAGTTGCATAGGTGATCTGTGATCAAATGCACGTAGCTTACAGTAAACCGGGACGTTTTTTTATTTTTTTATTTTTATAACCCACCGGATAGTTTCTGCTAAAATGGCGGTGTTGCTACTGTTACGAATGTTAATCTTTGTAGTTTATCGTGTCGTTGTCGCTTGGTAGCTAGCTGACGACAAACTATTCTTCACAGGTCAATCAACCATGGGAAAGCAGAAACTCTGCAAAATGGATTAAAATCAGCAACAGTCTGGCTTCTCTAATTTTATGTACTTGCAAAGGTTTTCATCATTTTCGCTATTTTATTCATAGAAATTCATAGCGTCATTATTCAGTCCTCAATGAATTTTCGCTGGCTTTCTTTGACTTTCCACTCACTTTCAGCTAAATCGTGTATTCCATCATAGTCGGTTCATGCAAAGGTTTCCAATATGTTTAAACCTACCAGTACATCCAAAAACGGAATGAAAGTGGCTGAATATATATATATATATATATATATATATATATATATATATATATATATATATATATATATATTCAACCACTTTCATTTATATGTGTGTGGGGGGGTGTTGTGTATGTGCGCGTGCGTCTATGTGAACTATATATTTTCACGTATAGGGCGACCTTTAGTTAAGACGGGTCAAAAAAATATAGTAAATTTTCATGAATTTATCCTGTAGTATAAGACTGCTTATTGATCAGTTATTTTCAAAGCGTAGCTAAGATATAGCACAAGGCCGAAACTATGGGGCACCTAGTGAGGATCGAACTCATTTAATTGATCTAGCGAGACAATCTTGCTAACCATTACACCACGCCAAAATGCCCCTGCTTATGGATTATATGAAGAAATGTTTTTACTTACTGTATCCTTAGAAATTCAAAACAAAGATCACAAAACCAATTCTATATCATGCTTTTCATACATACGTCCCCTAAAAGGGAAACCATTGTTTTGTTTACGTTCCATCACATGATCTCTTCTTCTTCTTCTTCTTCTTCTTCTTCTTCTTCTTCTTCTTCTTCTTCTTCTATCAAGATAATAAATATCAATAAACAGAAATTATTACAACCTACTATTTAGATGCATATTTAGGCAGCATATCTTCAATCAAATTTATTTCATTGAATAATATGTCCATTTACAATAACCCTTTCTAGTTCTTTAATCAGTTTCTTGATGTTAAGATGAAATTTATTATGGGAGGCACCGTTGTTTTTTCCTACCCAAGTACTTTCGATCACCTCCGAGATGAAAAAAACAAAACAAACTAATTATATATTATACTAATTTTAACATAACCAACTTAATACACAATAACTCTCCTCCGTCAACTAGTGTTTTGCGAAAGACCAACATCGTATATCAGTTTAAATGTCCTTATCTCTAACAAAAAAATAAGAACATATGTTGGTTTGACAACCACAACATTATCAAGACGCCTTACACTTCATTTGTCGGATACAAGTTCTACTGCACAACATTTAGACACATTCTTATCCACCTTCACAATACAGGAAAATACTTATTGACAACATCAGTGTGTTGGCAACACCACGAAAATAATAAACAAAAACTTCAAATTCTCAAGCACCCTATATCAAAAGTAAGCAGCCAACATTCAACAAAATTTATTGCGAATATAGTAACAGCGTGTTGAAGTGCATTTAACAAATATATAATGTCATTTTGCATTTCTAGAAATTTCTGGTTAGTTATCTTGTATTGAGACGCTTGTCTTTTTTTTTTAATCCATAGCTACAACGGATAAATTAAAATTTTTAAAATAATAATAACAGAGCGCGTTCATGCGGGTGTTTTATAAATCCTCACAACGATCACAGTCACAATAAGTTGTTTTTTTTAAAAAAAACTCACCCCTGAGGATGATCTCGAAGGGGATTGAAAATACTTGGATAGGAAAAAACAACGGCGCCTTCCTTGGTGAATTTCTTATTAACATCAAGAAACTGCTTAGAGAACTATAAAGGATTATTATAAAAATTAAGTAAACATATGTCTATGTTATTCAGTGAAACATGTTTGAATTAAACACACACACACACACACACACACACACACACACATATATATATATATATATATATATATATATATATATATATGGTTGAATAATGTGAGTTTTTGACCCTGGGTTTCACATTCTTTGCGATCGTCAGTTTTTCTGACGATCGCAAAAAGCGTGAAACCCAGGGTCACAAACTCACATCAATCCAACCAAATATGTTAGCTCTATCTCTGATATTGAGCGCTTTCTAATAAGTACCGCATATAATATATAAATAATAATATATATAATATTTATATATATATATATATATATATATATATATATATATATATATATATATTTATGTATATATTTACATACACACTTTTCACACACACACACACACACACACATATATATATATATATATATATATATATATATATATGCAGCATATTTTCATTCAATCATGTTTGATCCAATAATCTAGATATTTTATGTCTAATTGTTTTTATTTTAATACTCTCATATTCACGGATCAATTTCTTAGTGTTGTTATTAAACCGATTAAGGAATGCGACGTAGTTGTTCTCATTTCTTTTATTTTCCCAAGTAAAACATTAACAAATTCAAAAAACTGAATGAGGTTGCCGGATCCTACATATATATTACATAATATAATTTTCTATTTCAACGTTTCATACAGTATTGTCAAGGAGAGATACCAGAATACACGTCACTTGAAGGGCGCCGTCGTGGAGAGCCTTTATAACAATCAAAAAAGCACGGGTTCCTAAAATATCACATAGGACATGGCACCGCATTATTTTCTGCTACGAAAATGATGTTGTTCATACAGACCTTCTCGAACCACAGATGATAAAATTCAAATTGAAATTTACTTTATTATAAATATGTAGGTAATAATGAAAACATTAAAAATAGATTAATACGCCATTTTACTGAATTGTTTGACACTATCTATGGGAGGGGATGTGCTTGATGAGAAGTAGAAAAGGGATTAATACTTGGTTGGAAATTGGTCATAAGTAACAACAGTTTATCACTACCCCCCTCGAGCCCCAGGCATTTATCGACCAACTGTATATATTATTATTATTATTATTATTATTGTAATATATCACTAATAGTAATGTCTTTCCTCCCCTTTCCACGCGATCAAAACTGAATAGTCTATTATTTATGAGGTACCGGCAGAACGTAATGGTCGTGCGAACTAGGGAAGGGAGGATCAAGCACAATTATAATCGGATAAAAATGAGAAATATTCACAAATAATATAGGTAATAATAAACACATTAAAAATAAATAAATATAGATTTTTTATTGAATTGGTTGACATCATTTAATGGAAGGGTTTTGTTTGATGAGAAGTAGCAAGGGAATTGATACTTGGCTGGAAATTGGTGAGTTTTAGTCATAAATCAACTCGATTTCTTTGTTGATCTCCTTTTTGACTCCCTTTTTATGACCAGACTGACCCCCGTGAATCAATATTGACCATTTTCGGGACCCCTGATCTTACTGAAGTTATCTGCTTTTTACGTTCCGTCGCCACTATCGAACAGTCTGAATAGCAGAAATGAAAAAAAACAAAAAAACAAAAAAAAACGCGTTTGCTTTATTGAATTACAGCCGACGTATTTCAACCTGAAAATGTGAATAATTTTTCGCCTTACGACGAGCCGCCCTGGCTTCTACCCTCACGTAATATATAGCGATGGGTGATCAAGTCTCTTCTCATTCATACTTAACAGTCGCGCTATCGTGACCCTGAGGCAATGGGTCTGTAGGATGAACGGAGTGACGAATGGCAGACAGTCTGCACTTGTCTTGTTGACCTTGGATAAGATGAACAAGTCAGTAATTGGCATAAAAATGTGTGAAAGCAAAAAATTATGCCGTTGTAGGAACAATGAGTTTGCTTGTTACTGTAAATCATATATATATATATATATATATATATATATATATATATATATAAACAAAAATTAAAACATTGATTGTTTTTTACATTTATTTTGTGTCAAATGTCAACAAAAATGTGTTAACCATTAACACCATTTGTTGCATATTTTCATAATATTTTATATTATCTTAACATTAATTCAAGACATTTTTTAAATAATTTTCAATATGTCACTTTTTCATATAAATATCTATTTATCGTATAAGAAAAATGTAAACAAAACCAAAAATAATGTTGTTCATTCTCCACCGAATTGGTCAACATTTAACGACAAATAACACAAATTTTGTGGATTTCATAATTATAGCCCTCGTGTGAATATTAATTAGCATTCAATGAGCTTTCTAAAGATATAATACGTGAGCATATTAGGAGATATGAAAATGTTAGTATATCGTGACAAATACCAGAATGCGCCATTTTGAATTTGGCTCCAAAATTCAGGTCACAATTACAAGCCCACCACAAAATTTTGTACATATCTTGCCACAAGGCAGTAAAAATCGTTGACAAATTTTTAAAAAAGAAAAGATACGCTTTTTGAGAAATTAAAGATCAAATTATCTTATTTGACCTTTAAACAAAAAAATAAATATATCATCTTTTAGATCGATACAAGTACTTTAAAATAGTAGCTTTAGAGGTGAAAAAAAAATTATATTTAAATGTTTTGACTATTTTCCGAAATTCACGTATTTTGAGTCAAATGGTCTTGGAAACCCTTTGACCTGGAGATGCAAAATAAGTACCGTTCAATTTCTATGATAAAGCTTTATGTGTATCAAATTTGAAAAAAAAAGTCTGTATCGGTGATGGTCAGACCCTTGTTGATTTGACACGGAATGACTCATAGATAGATAGATAGATAGATAGATAGATAGATAGATAGATAGATAGATAGATAATGAGGGAGGAAAGAAAGCAGAAGTTAAAAATACACACTGAGGTATAACAGACTGATAGAGAGAGAGAGAGAGAGAGAGAGAGAGAGAGAGAGAAAGAGAAAGGGAGAGGGCTGAGAGAGAGAGAGAGAATACTTAAATAAGAGTGAAAGACAAATTTTCGAAATTTCGGAAAGAAATGTAATCTCTAAAACGCAAAAAAAAACAACAAAAAAAGAAAACGAAAGAAATTAAGAAAATACAACAAAATAAAAAAGGAAGGAAGAAAATAAAATAAAAGAAAAGAAAATAGCAAGAATAGAAAAGAAAAATTAATAAAAGAAAATATATAGAAGAAAAAAGCAGAAAAATGAGAAAAACACATAAAATATGGACATAACGGAAAAATAAAATGAAAGAAAGAAAGAAAGAAAGAAAAGCAGATGACAGAAAGAAAGAATAAAAGAAGGTAAAAGGAAAAAGAAAAGATCACAAAAAGAAAGATAGAAAGAAAGAATTAACAAAAGGGTTTAAAGGGAAAAAGAAAAGGAAATAACAGAAAGAAAGAAACAAACAAACAAAGGCGATAAACGAAAGAAAGAATGAAAGAAGTCAACAAAAGAAAATAGCAGAAAAAAAGAAACGCTAATAACAGAAAGAAAGAATGAATTAATAAACGAATGAATGAATGAATGAATGAAAGAAGAAAGAAAGAAAAAGGGATAAAAGAAAGAAAGAATGAAAGAAAGAAAGAAAGAAAGAAAGAAAAAGAAAAAAGAAAGAAAGACTTAAGCATATAAAGGTCAAAGAGTGAGTCGAAAAAGAAGGAAAAGAGGAATAAACGTAATTAATAAAATAGTACATTTAACAAAATGCCTGTCTACTTCCGGTGGTCTGGTCACTTCTGATTTCAAAGTTGGCAGATGAGACTAGTTACTATGTCTGCCCTTGTCACTAACGACGCCTTTTTTTTTATGCGTCGAACTGCTCAGAGTTCATCCAGCGGAAATTCTGTCCTATCTACAGACAACTGATTTTTTTTTCAGCATCAACTTCGGGCCCTTTCAACCCTTACTCATCCTTGATTACCTTAATCACCATCTTGTAGAATGCATTTGATGAATCCACCAGAACTGACGGTGTAATAGCGAAAGCAATCGGTATTTGAGTGTTGCCAAATAATTTCTAACACACGGACACCATTGCTGTTTACTTTACGATCTCTCGACTCTTCAATTACGATTACATTATTGTAAAATCTCTTTATTACGGATATGAGAAATTGGTTACATGAGGGGTTTTATTTAGATTAAAATAAAAGAACTGAAATCAGGTTTAACATTTATTTTCAATGTTTTATATTAAACAAAATGGCGAGTGAAATATAACGGGATTGCTTCTAAGGAAAAAGAAATAAATTATGTAATGTTAATGAAAATTCATTAAATTAAGTATGCCACGTATGCAAAACAAATAATGTAACGAGGATTTTTTAATCGCTGTTGCATGATGATTCTTTCTCTTCTAATGTCATTCTCAACTTTTTCCGCATTTCGTTTTACTTTTGTTCTTGAAATTTCTTATACGAAAGACACTTTTTAACTCTGCGTGCTTTATTGCAATCGTCATAGCTGAATGCTGGCTTTCTTTCCAGAAAACTGACAACCTTTTCAATAGCTTTTTCAATTTCAGTCCAGGTTTCATCACAATCATGTTTTTTATTTCCTTGTTCATTGTGACATTGTGAACACCGGAGAAAAGTTTCTTTGGAAGATTTTATATCATGAAATGTTGACTTTCCTATGTTGAACTCAGCCATTAGTTGCAATGAACTTTCACCAGTCTGTTTAAATTTTCCACTTTTTGCGATAACTCCAAAGTTGTTTTTTTCCTCTTATTTCCATCATCTTTTGCACTAATAAAATCCATTAGGGTGAAATAAGCATAAGCAATTATCCAAAATATATTTCCTGAAAAACGGAAATTTCAAATCGGTTACATATCACCCGTTCAAATATACACATCAAAATCATGTCCGGATATGCGGGATTCCGGATATGAGGCGCTCCGGATATGCGGGATTCCGGATATGAGGGATTCTGCTATATTTCATTTTTTATTATTTATTATATGTTTTAAATAAGCCACATTATCCGGCATTAATTTTGTCAGGAAAGAAGACGCTGTATGATGATTTACTAAATCTAGCTTAAATCTAGCACAAGGCCGAAAGTAACGGGCACTCATTGAGGATCAAATTCACTATTCAATCTAATTGATCTAGCGAGACAAGCTTACTTACCATTTCACTACGTCGAAATACCCAAGTAGACATGTTGCATGATCCTGTAAATTTATCGTTGTAGCTTCTGAAATTCGTACACTTTCAATACATTTTTGCCTGTTTTTAATTCAATGTTTATTATTATTATTATTATTATTATTATTAAAACGGAATTCTTCAAGTAGAAATTTTAACCCGGCCTATCACTCGTAGTAATAGCAGTAATGATTCCGCGAGACCTTGCCCAACAGCGAGGCGCTGAAATACTCAGACATATCAATTTAGACAAAGTCGGCAGGTGATAAATAATAAGTGTGATGTTACTGAAAATAGCTTCTGTCAGCTGATATGTCAACAATTCTAATTACCAGAAACGACATCAAACGTGCCGCTGGGATTAAAGATAGAATGTTAGACAAAAGGTAAAAATACCAATTTAATAATCTCATTTTTCAAGGTCATTTTCGAGGTATTGAGTAACCGTGAAATTATGTCTACCGCCTGGGAAAACTAGTTCGCATCTGACGTATTTGATTGGTTGGTTTAGTTTTTAGCGACATATCAACCTGTATGGGTTATTTAATGCCGAAATCTAAATATTTTGAACACAATTTTATGGCTTCAACTAAATATATTTTGAAAATGCGTTCAAAATATATTTATCTGAAACCATAAAATTTTGTTCAAAATATTTAGATTTTGGCATTAAATAGCTCATAGAGGTTGATATGCCGCTAAACAAAATCAACCAACAATAACTATTTATATATAGTATATATTTAGTTGAAGCCATAAAATTGTGTTCAAAATATTTAGATTTCGGCATTAAATAACCTATAGAGGTTGATATGCCGCTAAACAAAATCAGCCAATCAAATAACGTTACCCCAATACAAGATTCATAGCCAATCAAAATAGAAAGGGTTACTGTCTAGTGTTGTATGGGCGTAAGAAAGCGGAAAAAGTGAACCTCTTGGGACTATGCAGGAAAGTTAACAGCTAACTCTAGACTTGATGAGGTTAAGATTCAATTAGTGAATAACATTTCAAAGTTTAGGCGGAGACGTTAGAAGCATAGTGTGGAAATAGACTTAGCCGGAACCGGAAACGTAACCCTAAACTGGAAATAAGGTTAAAAAATAGGGG
>CAHIKZ030005495.1:2145000-2147500 GCA_903632075.3 Acanthosepion pharaonis | reverse complement strand
CCTCATTATGTCCCAGAATCTTCAGTTGCCTCTTCCTGATGTTAAGTATAAGCCTCCTCCTTGTTTGCAACCTCTCCAAGACCTCATCGTTCTTCACACACTCGGTCCATGATATCTTTAAGCATCCTTCTATAGAACCATATCTCTGTCGCCTCGAGTCTCTTCTTCGTCTTTGAGGAAGTCGTCCAACATTCGCTGCCGTAAAGAAGGACAAATATCACGTAACAGTTCAGTATTCTTTTCTTTGTTACCAAAGAAATCCCCCTGTCTCGCAATACTCTGTCCAGCTTTTGGAATGCGTCCTTGGCCATCCCAATACGTCTACTGATCTCAGTGTCGCACTTACCGTCCTCTGTCAGAACGCTTCCCAGATATTTAAACTTCCGTGTCTATTAGTGTCCCGACCTGTTACTCCTTATTACTGGTTCCCATACTGTATTCATTTCTATGCTTGGCGGTTTAGGAGATTTTTGTGGCCGAACATATGTGCTGATTCCTTAAGTTTTCGTATTTTCCAGTAATGTTCTCTGTCTATTATTTCAACCTCTCAATTTAAGTTTATAAGTCCCAAAAATTCATGCACTGATGTCCTCAAGGACACATGGCGCAGTAGATAAAAACGTTGGTTGAATCCAGTAACATGACCCAAAGTGTTATGAGTTCAATACCAGGCTACTGCGGTGGTGAACAAAATACTTGTTGAGTTAAAGGGAGATAAATGCGACATCCGGAAGCGACAAGGCACGTGGAGCGAAAACGATCTACATTGGTGGATGAAATAAAAGGTTCAGTTCCAATCACCTGAAAAATGAGCTTTATAAAAAGGCACCAAACAATTGGGAAAAATAACACCAACAATGAAAGTTAAAAACAGCCACTTGATGATAGGATTTATAAATTCTTAAATAAATTAATTTCCATTGTGTTATAGTGGAACACACCTATTCTATAGTTAATAGACTTTCTCACCTATAATAAGTAGGAGTCGCTGAGTTGGTAAGTCAGTCGATGTCGGACTACCGTTAGTCGGATACTAAAGTATCAGCGACCACGACTAGATTTCTCTGCGTCATTACTTATTATATCAAGTTCCTAACGTTTTGTACGTCGAGCCTATTTTAGGACCGACTTAGTACAAATACAAGTATCCACTGTGAAACTACTCTACAACACTTGGCGACGAGGTATTCGGATTCATACGGAGGAAGAAAAACATTCATACTCCACAACACATTGTAAAATGTAACCTTTCTCTTTCTTTGGTTTTAACTAAACTTTTATAAAAACTAAAAAAAAAAAAATTCAGTACTCTCCTTTTATGCTTAATATAAAATTAATATTCACTACTTTAAAAATTATTTTTATTTTGTATGTAGAATAAAAACCCCAACAATTTTAAATGCTAAATATACTTTTAAATTAAAATAAACTGTAATCCCCGTATGATATAGACTGTACCAACATTACGCTAACCAGATATTTTTATAAAATTTTAAATTACATAAGATGGCTGCAGGTAGACCCAAACAAGCAGAAGAATCCAGTCATGGCTGGTGATTATGTTGTGCATGAAACTGCGAGTTGGGCTACCGATGCAGGATAACATGTATATTCATTAATATATACTTAATAGCTCAGTTATATTACATTGAGCACTTTTTTATTAGCACCAGCACTCCATGTGATATATATATATATATATATATATATATATATATATATCGGTCTCACACCATGTAAAACAAGGATTTACTGGGTGTAGAAGAATTGGAAACAGAAAAATTAATGAGCAGGAAGAGAAAATAGTAATCATGAGGGCAGTAGATAGCGATTGACATTGCATTTAAATTTTTGGAGATTAAAGTTGGCTGGAAAGCATGTAGATGAAAGGAAGTTCTGCAAGCGAGAAGTGAGAAAAAAACTGTTAGCATATAATTTATGCACACATATAGCTTTTATATATATATATATATATATATATATATATATATATATATATATATATAATTATTTATTTAAAATTATAATATAAATATATTATAAAATCACTATAAAATAGCCATTTTGTTTCAATCATCACTTGATAAGACACTAGGTGTTGAAACATAATGGCTATTTTTTTAGTGATTTTAAAACATATTTATGATATAATTTTAAATAAATAATTATATTTGCTCTACTCTGTATTGAGCACTCTTTTAAGATTAGTAATTGTTGGTTATTAGAATTTATTCCTTATACACCAATCCTATACTATATATATATATATATATATATATATATATATATATATATATATTCCTGAATTTTCGCTTGAGGATGAAACAGGGCTTGATAATTATATTGATGGTTTCCGGCTATATATATATATATATATTATCTTCCTCTTTTGTCTATTTAGGAAGATAATATATATATATATATATATATATATATATATATATATATATATATATATATATATATTATCTTCCTCTTGTCTATTTATCTAGCTCCGTCT
>CAHIKZ030005495.1:2130000-2142500 GCA_903632075.3 Acanthosepion pharaonis | reverse complement strand
TACATTATTCGGACTATTGTGGTTGATCATTGTCGCCATATTTATCACAACGTTTCGGCTGTTGTACGTTTCGGCTTCTTCAGGTTGTTGGAATTTCGAAGGGTTCAGTTCGAAATTCCAACCACCGATGAAGGCCGGTGCGTACAACGGCCGAAACGCTGTGATAAATATGGCGACAAAGATGAGGACAGTAGTCCGAATAATGTAAATAATGTACATAATACCATCTCAGAAATATATATATATATATATATATATATATATATATATATATATATATACCCAGTGCTGTTCGATAAAAGTGATTCACCTGATTTTTTTACTAAATGTTCTCTTCTCCGCTGAAACGAAAGTTGAGCTAAATTCAAAGGATAAGCGATCTAAAATCCGAAGAAGAAGCTTTGAAAGCTCTTTGAATTTAGCAATAAGTACTGTCAAGCATCCGTTCAGTATAATGTTCTGGGGATGCTTTTCTTTTCATGGAACTGGTTTCTTAAAACCTATTTAAAAGACCCTCAGGAGCGAGCAGTACAAGACACCCCTATTTTTGTGAGTTTCGTACAAGCCATTAGGTGTGAATAAACTAGAAATGTAGTTTACAAACAATAAAATAAAAGAGAAAAAACAAATTGTAAAGAAATAAAGTGTAGTAAACCATAAAGTCCAGACGAGTCATCGGCCAACTAATGTACGACAGAGACAGAGAGGGACAACAACAGCTAACCTAGCAACCATTAACTTCACCTAGCAACGGCTAGCAAACTCTACGATAACAAAGATCACTTAATTTTTTAAACTGTAACTATTTTCTTTAATTTTTAAATTTTATATTTTTTGTTTATCGTCGATGTAGAACGCTCATACTGTCTCGCCAAGTTCATTGCTCGTACGCCTTACTCATTTTTTTTTTTTTTTTTTTATAATTTCCGGCTTTAACTCAAATGAAATCGGCTTTTTACCATTGCTCTTTACACTAACTTTCATTTGATCCGTGTCGTCACTAAAGGAATTTAGCAAAATAACCGCAAAAAAGACTCAAAACAATGCAACAGCGATGCTTTGAGTTCAGAGGTGAACATGTGTACTGTTGATAGTTAACTGAAACACACTTGTATCTCAAAATTCAGCTCATATCTCAAAACAAAATATCGACCGATCTCCGGTTCTCATCTAAAAAAACAAAACGAAAGAAAACCGTATGTCGGTACGCTCGTATATCAAGGCATTACTATATATATATATATATATATATATATATATATATATATATATATATATATATATATATAGTGCAGAATTAATTTCAACTCGGAACTAAGGGTTAGGGTTATGGTTAAGGTTAGGGTTAGGTTTTTCAATCGAGTTGAAATTAGTTCTGAGCTGTAATTAGTTTTGTCACACACACACACACACACACACACACACACACACATATATATATATATATATATATATATATATATATATATGAAGAAATATAGTCTTAAGATGTGCTATATTTATAGGATAAAGTGCTCCATATCAGAGATAGAAAAAATAGGTGAATATAAGTCAACATTTAGAGGCGACAGCCTGTTTCATGCTAGATGTCTGAAACAGACGGTCGCCCTCTAAGTGCTGACTTATGTTCACTTTTATATTTATATATATATATATGTGTGTGTGTGTTTTGTATGTGTGTGTATATATATATATATATATATATATATATATATATATATATATATATATATATGATCATAATATTGAATTCAGCAATGAAATATTTGATTCCTCTCCAAGCGATTGGAAATCATTGAGAATTTTGTAGGTTTAAAACAAACCAAATAATTGTAAAACTTTTTTTTTGTACTTAGAATACTATATAGTAATTTTATTGATAATAATAATATTAGCCGTTTCTCTAGCCACACCCAGTAATACCGTAGCTGCAGTACATGTGGAGTCCTCTACGTCTCTAATATGTCACTGGACTCGTGCTTGCTTTCGGAATGTTTTCTTTTCTTTTTGTACTTGATAAATACTGAAAAAGTATTTTTCTATTGCTATATTTCTTTTTTTAAGCCCAATATGATGTCATGTCAAGAATCACTCACTAACGTCGCGATGGTAATGAAACATTTGACATTCGTTGACCTAGCAGCCAGTGTCACAGTGCTCTTAAAACAATTTTTCAGGAAAACAGGTTTCTCAAGTCCAGTAGCCGTTATCGCTCTTTTCGAAATTGATGGGATTTTCCTCCCTAACCTTTTGTTTTAAGTAGTGTGGAATGTCAACATCTTGATTATGTCATTATTTTCTCTTCTCGGGCCCAGTAGCTGTTGTCACTCTTTCCAGTATTGATGGGAGTTTCCTTCCTAACCTTTTATTTGAAGTAGTGTGGAATGTCAACATCGTGATTATGCCATTGTTTCCTCTTCGAGTTATATGTGCTGTCCATTTTAGCTGTTGCAGCTGTTGGAAGTCAGCAAGTAACGTGGTTTCTGTTATTTGATACAGATCTTCCTTTGTGATCATGTACCGCCAGTCCACAATGTCAAAAAAAATGGCCTTGGCCAAGAACATAACGCTCCACTCGCTCTCTCAAACCATTAATCTTATAAAGCGATTGTATACATTTGACAGATTAGATATTTCTGAACGAATTTCGTTCCCCGCATAATATCCATATGAAAATCTCGCTGTGACGAGATTATTTAAGCACGTGACTAGAGATTTCAGGTTACAAAAGTGTCAGACTTTTATTCAATAAAATCTTTCAAATATGATTGTAGCTTTTTTTTTTTCAAAACGTTGTTTTCATAATAAGGGTGTCTTATACACCGGTGCGTCTTATATCCCGAAAAATAAGGTACCGTAGTTGTTGACCTATTAGACGTACCCACGCATTGGACGCACACAGATTTTGGCATGGAATATTTAGGAAAATAAAAATACACACATCACAACCAAAAAATCAAAATTATAACCTTATCATTATGTGACATTCTTACTAACCCCTTTAGCACAAATTATCCGACCGGATTTTTTTAAAAATAGAAATGAGGTAAGGTTTAACTACGAGGACATTTTGGAGAGAAAGAAAAATATTAGTACATTTATTGAAATTTGTTTTAGTTGTTTTTCAAGGAGAAAAATCTGTACATACAGTAAATTCATAATAGCTAAAAAGAAATCTACTGATATCAGTGATATGGCAATAGGCAAAAAAACAACAAAAAAACAAAAAAAAAACCCAGATATATGGTACTTGTAGGTAAATGGTGTCCAATACCATACATGCAAAAAAAAAAAAAAAATTCCAATAATTGTATATCAACAAAAACACACAAAAACAAGCAGTAATATACCAGTCAAAGCAAATATTTCTGTAAAATCTGGTATCAGTGATATGGCAATAGGCAAAAAAAAAACAACAAAAAACAAAAAAAAAAAACAGAAATATGGTACTTGTAGGTAAATGATGTCTCATACCATACAGGCAAAAAAAAAAACAAAACAAATTCCAATACCTGTATATCAACAAAAACACCCACAAAGCAAGCAGCAATATACCAGTGAAAGCAAATATTTCTGTAAAATCTGGTATTTCTATAAAACAAACAGCAAAATATTGTGCAATTCCATAAATGTCTTAATTTCTTTTTCCTGGGTGAATTTTTTCAAGGATATTTTTATTGATATCATGTCTATTCACTTCCAGGAGTCCTAATTTCAGAGCTAAGCTCTATTCGTGCACAGATTCCGGGTGAACCCCACTTTTTCATAGTCTTCAATTCTCACTCGTACATGGTACTATTGTATTGGACGCAGGGCAATTTTTTGGTGCATTTAAAAAAAAAAACTGCATCCAATAGGCCGGTAAATATGTTATTTTTATAAATATTTTTTCATCCTAAAGCTATATACATATTAAGGTACTTTATGTACGTATATATTTCTGAGAAGATCACGATTTAAGAAAGTAAAAGAAAAGACCGTGTTTAATCATGTCGAAATATTATTGAACATTGTCAAACGCTGTCTTTTTCAGGAAGCAAAATCTGCACATATAGTAAATTCATCTCTATCTATAAAAGGCAGGGTTTGTGTGTGTGTGTGTGTGTGTGTGTGTGTGCGTGTGTGTGTGTGTGTGTGTGTGTGTGTGTGTAACGAATGCACGGCCGCAATTTTCGACGGATTTGCACCAAAATTTACATGCACATGCTCCAAGTTAGTGGGAAGGCTAAAACCGACTTTGCATTTCCCAACTCCCATTGATAGTGGAAATAATCGATTTTTTCATGCTTCTACGGCAGTTTTCATGTAGTTTGCGGCCATTTTGTACTGGCCAGAGTGAGAGCCAATAGCTGGTTGCCACGAATAGGCAGGAAGATTCTATTGGCCAGCGTGACAGCCAACAACTGACTGACACGAATGTTAACTAGCATGCTAGCATGCAAGAAAAAATCGATAGCTGCATTCGCCACAAGTGGGAAAAATTTTAATCTGCATGGCACTTTACACCAATTGGCTCATTCGCTTGCTTAAACTCAACGTTGATTCTGATTCCGCAGAACTGGGTTGGGTATGAAAAAGTATTTGTTGTTAACATTCTTTTTTCATTCGGTTTTTCCAGTTACGAATCCTTTTTTAAAGCTGATCGTTTTGTGTTCATTTTGTTTAGTTCTTTTTTCGTAACAAATTTAATGTTTAGTTTAGAGCTTAGAAAAAATTCACAGTATGAGATAGGGAAGAAGTAAGGCATGTAGCAACATCAGCACGGCAAAGGACACTCCTTTTAAGGCAAGGAAGGGCAAAAATATTTTAAGTCAAGTGATATCGATTGCTGTATGAGTCGTACGATTTTTGAATCAGGCACGGGCAACGCCGGTCCATGCTGCTAGTAATATCTAAAAAGAAATCTACTGTTATCGGTGAACACTGGTACTTATATGTTTACTTCCAGGAGTACTAGTTTCAGAGCTAAACCCCATGTGTGCACGGATTTCTGGTGAACTCCACTTGTTTATTGTCTACATGTCCCTCTCATACATAAGACTGCCGTATTGGATGCTGGGTAAATTTTTAGTGCATTTTTCTTTTTTTTTTTTTTTTTGAGAAAATCCGTGTCTAATAGATCGACAAATACGGTAATTATTTTGAAAGTAAACAGTAACAGTCTCCAGATGGTCATCTTACTAGACAGCTATGACCTTACTGGGTCAAAGTCATTAACTATCTTTGAGCGACCTGTTAATCTCTGATGTTGACGTAGGCCATCTCTCCTTATCAGCTTTTAAAAATCTAAACACATAAGTGTCATTGAGTGCCAAGTCTCCTTGGCTGAAGAAGAAGAGGCAGGAGAGGAAGGAGGGAAAGGAGAGGGATAGAGAAAGAAAAGGTGAATGAAAGAAATGAGCAGAAGTCTGCGTAATAAAAAGAAAAGAACCAGGATAAGCAAAGAGACGTGAGTCCAAAGAGACAGTAAATAGGAATGTCTAATATTAAGAAAGGGTAAAAATATTACTAGGTCCAGACAATTGTCCACGGGGCACATTACGTGACTATGAATGTTTTCCGTGACTGAGCGACGTAACGGTTAATGGTGGCTTCTTCTACAAGGAGCGCAGGTTCGAACCCTGATGGAAGGCGCGTTTTTTCATTAAAACTCTCGAATGCACAAGTAAATTTACAATATTTAAAAACAGCGATGCAATGTTATAATGCAAAAAATAATAATACACACACACACACACACACACACACACACTTATATATATAGTTACACCTAGTGAGCCAAACCTACATAGGTTTCACCTAAACGGATCGTCAGGAAAGTAAGCCTTACTTTCCCTGACGATCCGTTTAGGTGAAACCTAGGTAGGTTTGTCTGGCTCACTAGGTTTATCTAAGTCTGCTCTACGGTTGTATTGAGCGCTTTTGTTAGTTAGTTGTTTACTCGTGTCGGGTTTTTTTTCTTTGGGCTTCAGACCTGCATCTGTGCGATTTTTTGTCGGCAGAAGTTCATGTTTGTAGCTCTTTCTTTTTTAAAACCTTTTTTTCCCTCGAGATTGATTTGATTATTAGCAAATCAAAATTCGAGGGTTTTTCGAAACGAGTCTAGTTATCTATATATATATATATATATATATATATATATATATATATATATATTTTTAAAAAGCCCAGCGTTCTTACATTTTTCCGTTTCGTGGGAGTGAGAATGTACAAAATTTGTTTGTACTCACTCACTCCCACCAAACGGAAATCTGCAAGAACGCAAGAAAGATTATATATATATATATATATATATATATATATATATATATATATATAATATATAAGAAAGAGGTTGTAGTAGTTCCAACGAGAGAAAAGTATGTATATTAAAAAAGAAGAGAAGAGAGGTGCCGCAAACATTTTTGGTTGTAATGTGGATTTATTTAGAAAAAAATATTATGCTTTGTTTTACATAATTGTACTACACGTGTTTCTGGTCTCGTGACCGTCTTCAGGTACAAGTGGAGATTTCCACTTATTATTAAAAATAATTAATTTTTTCTTTTGTTTGTTTTTTAATGTTAAATATTCTCGATATGAGACATTTTCTGTGTTAGTAATCCGAATGTCTCTCTTGAATTGGCAATGAAGAGTTCTGCGCGAAGGGTCATAAAACAATTAAGGTTGGCCCAAGCGAAATGATGAATTACTTATCGGCATTTTATCTTTTAATGTTTCACTGACCCCTATGTGTTCTTGTACTAGACTACCCGTGATCCGTTGGATCACTAACGGTTCAGGTTATAAAAAAATTGATTTCAACGTTGCATTGAATGGAAAGTTAATTCTATTATTGATTCAATTTTATTATGATTCAGTTAAATATTGCAGTTCATTCGTGATATCATTGGTCATGTTTAAAAGTTCATGTTTAACGTTTTACTGATTGTTTACAACATTTCCAGGATAAACTTGAAGTTTAAATCAGATTAACTTAAAAAGTATTTTTTTAATATGCCAAAATTCACTTGAAAATATTTTCTTAAATATTCAAAATATTGTTTGTTGAAAGACAACTGAAATATAAATGATTACAAACAACTAGACGAAACAACAAAGCGGGATTTCTTTGTGTCTGTCTTTAACTTAAAAATGTTGTAATTAAAAAAAAATTGTCCGTTTGAAGAAATTTAAAATAAAAACACTTGCTGTATAAACAACTCGTAAATCATTATGTGCTGGACGTACGCGCCACACAAGCACACACGCAATCACAGACTGTTAGTATATATATATATATATATATATATATATATATATGTGTGTGTGTGTGTGTGTGTGTGTGTGTGTGTGTGTGTGTGTGTGTGTGTGTGTGTGTGTGTGAAAGTGTATATAAATATAAATAAATATATATATGTATAATTATTTATATATTATATGCATGATACTTATTAGAAAGCGCTCAATATCAGAGATAGAGCTAACATATTTGTTGGAGAGATGTGGGGTTTGTGACCCTGGGTTTCATGCTTTAGCGATTTGTCTGACGATCGCTAAAGCGTGAAACCCAGGGTCACAAAACACATCTATCTAACCAAATGTATATATATATATATATATATATATATATATATATATATATATATATATATATATGATAGGTGAATGGAGAATAGGAAACGTTTGTAAATTTAATGTTTCGCTTTTATTCAAGAAATGAAATATGGAAGAGAAAATTCTTGTATTTTGAGTTTTGTGTTGCTGTTTTTCATTGGTTAAGTAGACCTTACGTGTAATTGTCTGGTAGCGTTCGCATCTATAATCCTTGTATCTTTGTGTATCAGAATTCTAGTTGGTCTATGTGGGATATGGTTGTTAATGCACGTGTGTGTGTGTGTGTGTGTGTGTGTGTGTGCATGTATGTACGTCTAATGGTCATTTTATTTCTGTTAGTGCCCGTCTGTTGATTAAGAGATGTTTTGTGTTGGAGTGAAACAATTTACGTTACACCGGTTGTGGTTGTGGCTGTGAGTAATCAGATCTCAAAATCTTTAAGTATGGATTTTATAAACGTTGGGGATATAATAAAGTGTGTTTGGCGTGTGTTTATCAATGTGCGAATATTTATCAAGAATCCTTCTAAGTATTTTCTACGTAATAAAGAATGTTGTTTTCGTATCGGGATTGCATTATTTAAATAATAAGAAATAAGAAAAGAGCATAATTTATTACGTAGAAAATACTTAGAAGGAATTCTGATAAATATTTTCCCATCGATAAACATAGTGGTTCTCTATACTTCCGGACATTTAATCTACACTTAGTAAATCGCTATATGCTTTTTGTATTTGCTGTATCGCACAATGTGTTATCATTACAGTGAATTATTTATATATATATATATATATATATATATATATATATATATATATAATAGATAGTTATAATACATTTATGCAGCAAAATAATTCTATAGTAAATTTATATTAATTTCTATAGTAAAAGAAATTCCGATTGATTTCTATATATCACTCAGTTATGTGGTATGCGTGATACACACTTAGGTGATCATGTATCTTTCGATTTCGGCAGAGTTTTTTTTTTTTTTTCACCCTCAGTAGGTTGCCATTTCTTTCTGCAGTAGTCCAGTTGCCATCCAAACCTCTAGAACCCGGTCTGTCCTGATACTTACCCTTAGCTGGGGGGGGGGAGGATTCATACCTTTTCCAAGGGTATTAGCACGTAAGAGAATGTAAAAAAAATTCGACTGGAATTCGAACTCGGCTCTCCGATTCCTTAATCCGAGCCGCTGAAAATCTATAAAATGATGAAAATTATGGAGCCATAAACTGGTTACTCCAAATATTCTGTAGTAGACCAGTTTCCAGGCTATAAAAATCTAAGCTGGAGGGAGAAGACGAGGATTCATACCTTTTCCCAAGTGTATTAGCCCGTAAGGGAACGTAATGGATTCGACTGAAATTCGAACTCAGTCCTCCGATTTCTCGATCGGAGCCGCTATCCATTACTCCACCGTGCCTCCTCAATATGCATCTATTCTATCAATTTTATATGTACTTTTAGTAATTGCAGTATCACTCTATATGCAAGCGTTACTGCAAATGAATGCTTTGACATCATTTTTTAGCAAAATCCTACCTGTGATATCATAGAGTACATTACTCGTTATATTATAAAGAATAATATGCCGTGTAAGTGAATGAGTGCAGCGTTCCAGAAGTGAAATTGATGAGAACAGATGCACCAGATATAAGACATATTACAGATGTTTGCACATCTGTTTCTCATAGCGATCACTTGATGGACGTGTACTTGAAGCACTGGGTTTCTCGAGTATGAAAACATCTGATAATTATATTTTTTCCAATACATATATGATTTCGAAGGTTATCTATTTAGAAAAAAGAAGCAGATTATATATATATATATATATATATATATATATATATATATATATATATATATATATATATATATATATAAGTTTCGTTGAAGACGACTGAAAAGATATTGCGATTAAGCTTTCTATTTAATCTTCCTTGTGTTCGTACGTGTCTTTTAGCGAAACTTGTACGAAACAGACTGCTGTCTCAACAATTTATATATATATATATATATATATATATATATATATATATGTATGTATATATATGTGTATGTGTATATGTGTATATGTTGTATATATATATATGTGTATATGTGTATACGATATATATATATATTTATATATATATATCGGGGTTTTTAACAATAGTTCTTAAGACTTTTTTACATAAAATTCTTTCGACTCCTTATAACTTAGTTACCTCCCTTGAAGCGTTACTCGCTTAATCTGCATTAAACTCAGCGTTCTTCAGTTCATTAGTAAAAAAAAAAATTAACCCTCAGTTGAACACAGCAATTTTGGCTCTGAAAATGATGAACACTACTACATTTGTATTGAAAAAAAAAACAACGCCCTGATGATGACATAGTGCTAATGTCGAAACTACTTGAAATAAACAATATGTATCAACACGGTAATTTTCTCTCTTCTTTAATAATGACACCAAAAAGCTCGTCCGTGAAGGATTCAAATGAAAATACGTAGAGAAAACTTGTCTAAATCATTCACTGAAATATATATATATATATGTTTGTGTTTTTGTGTGTGTGTGTGTGTGTGTGTGTGTGCGCTGGACAATGTCCTCACAGATGACGAGAAAACAGAAATGTAGTTCTACACAAGGATACTGAGAATTTAATGGACGCAGCGAGTAAGCAACGAGGAAATCTTTAAGATAATGGCAAAAAAAAAAAAAAAGAACTATAATTAGAACCAGAAAGAGAAAAACTAAAATTTCCTGGGCACATGATGATGAAAGAGGGCTTGGAAAACATAACACTCACAGGGCATATTGAGTGAGGGGGCGCTTAGCAAAAAAAAAAAAAAAAAAACTCTGATAAAAGCCAAAATGGATAGGAAGTCATGGAAACCATGGATTTTAGTTGTTGCATGCAGCTGTTGGTAGTTCTCAAGTGATGTCGGCACTGTTATTTTGTACGGCTCTTTGTTTGCGATTATATAGTACCAGTCATTACTGCAGTCATAACTGTGTCTAGGGTAAGATAGACTGACAGAGTCCATCCCTCTTCGGGCTGGTTCCAAATGTAGAATTTTTCTTCTTCTAGATTGGTTGCCAACTCAAGACGTGGGAGTCCGGTCAGACTAGCAGCAGTGAATTTTCAATAGACTTCTATATTCAATCGTTTACAATGAATTTCAGTAGTAAATCTATTTAAAGTTGATTGCATTGCTTACCAAATGCGGCACACCTGAATCCCATCAGAAATAAACCACTTTGCATATGTATGTGCATTTGGTTCTAATGACAGAGAGTTCACAATGAATTTCTGTAGTAAAACTCTTTTCAGTAAGCCGATTGCATAATTGCATAAATACGGCGCGCCTGAATTCCATCAGAAATAAACCACCTTCCATATGTATGTACATATGGTTCTAATGACAGTGAATTCGTAAACAGCTTCAGGAAACACTTGTTCTGCCGGTTGTAACCATCGACAAGTACATTTTAGCCGAAGCATAAGTCATTGCGAAGGTTATCTACCAAGAACAGGCAGGTATGTTTGAGTTATTAATACAGAAATACTAAGTGTACCCAGAGCTAAAAAAAAAGAAAGAAAAAAAAAGGTAAAAGAACAAAAAGAAAAAAAAATGTAAGGCATGGAAAGTGATTCTGGTATTTAAGTGGTGCCGACGGGACGATTTCGATCACGTTGCCATATAATTATCCACGTGAAATATATAAAGCATATGATTCGTATGTAAAGAGAATAGAATGCGAAATTAAAGCACGTCACTAAAAATAAAAGTGGAAAAAAATGTGGGAAGAAAAGAAAATGGTACATAAGACACAGATAAAGAAAGAAAAAAATAAGGTAACATTGAAAGAAACTCAATCGTTTTAATAACGAAATCATGAACGCCATATTGTAATTCTTTTCGTGGCAAACGAAATTGGGTAAGAAAATATCTTCATATTTAGGAGGGGGAAAAAAGTGAAAGAAAATAGGACGTAAAATGGGTAGTGAAAAAAAATTAATTTCAAATTAGAACTTTTTTTTGTCAGAATTTTATATATATATATATATATATATATATATGTTAGATATCATTATACATTGATTCCTCTGTCTCTATTGCTCTCTTTATTCCAACATGTCGAGGAATCTAACCATTGGCCATTTATCTATCTGAATTCCGGATAGAGTTTTATTACTGTCGTACGTTAATTCTCTCGGATCCATTTTACAGCTTTAAGCGATTATCTATATTGCAGTCATGTCTTTTTTTAAAAAAAAAAAAAACATTGACAAGATATTCGTATTTAATTTTTCCGACCTTTGCTTTTTTTTTAGGGGTACAGTATTCCGGAAGTTAAATGCATATGAAAATGTATGAAACTGATAAAACATTGTGATATAAATGGTTAAACGAAACCATATATATATAGGTATTTACTTGATTCCCACTAAATCAAGATATGACACAAGGTCGATTAACGTGGGAGACCCGAGTGTTTCCACTCATAGGCCACTGGTCAAAATATTGGTCAGAGCTTGTCCAAGCTGGTCAAAGCCTAGTCAAAGCCGGTCATAACTTGTCCTAACAGGTCCAGGCCGAAGCCAGTCCAAGCTAGTCAAAGCTTGATCGAATCTCAGTCTTCCACCAAGAAACGATCCATTAATTGTCAAAACCCCCAGCCAATGTATATATACGAATCCAATGTTTAAAATCTGGGGTTTCTTGAATTTTTGACATGTTAAGGTGAAAGCATCCATTGGAAAAGGCGTTAAAAAAAGAGCCTCAAAAATATTGGTTTTCTATTCTCTCACCGAGGCACACCAGCAAGTCTTGATAGAATTTCTAAAATGCTTCTTCGCTTAAGTTTGCCAAAAATATCTCTGCAAAACGCCACCTCTGATGCACCGAAATC
>CAHIKZ030005495.1:2072500-2125000 GCA_903632075.3 Acanthosepion pharaonis | reverse complement strand
ATGGCAATTTAAAAAATATTATACACTTTAGCTGGAGGACCCCTAGATTTTGAGGCCCTAAGCTAAGCCGAGATATAATCCGGCACTGCGTGTAGTTGAAAGGGAAAATAATGACATAGTAAAAATGTTGAGTTTCCACACTAACTTAGACGAAAGTTTAGAAAGGAAACTCCCATCAATAAAGACCAATAAAGGTTTTTTTTCCAGTTACGAAAGCTATTTTCTTGAAAAGCTGTTTTAAGAGAAAGATTTTATAAATTTCAACAGCAACGCAAACTGTTTGGTTAATGAATGTCGAAAGTTTTCCGTATGGAAACGGCTATTCTCGCCATTACTATTTCAGTTTTATTTCGTCTTTACTCTAAGACATTTTTTGTCCTACTTGACCTTTATCCTGTTCTTCTTAATAATTGTGTTTTTCATATCATTCTCTCTCTTTTCTCTTTTCCCTTTGACATCCACTTTCGTTTTTCAGGCGTAATTTTCTTTTCCTTTTCCTTCTCTCTCTCTGATTCTCTCTCTCTCTATTTTTTTCTTCTCCATCATCTTTCTGTTCCTCTGATTTCCATGGCACCATATTTGATTTACAAGCAGGAATATAAATATGCAATGCGCATATCTCAGAACTTTCATTTGCAAGTCCAGTTCTGAGTTCAGATTCAAAATCGGTGTTCTTGATTTAGTCGAGTCCTTTGCCATTTGTGTGTGAAGCGGCCAAAACAATTTCTGGTGTTGCCCAGCATAATTCACATGTTTTAGAATGGTATATTTCAGATCACTGTTTCCGTAATTGATTCTGTCACCTCTGCAAGGAGCAATGGTTAGTGTCTCTATTCTAGGTTTCCCACCGCCACTACATTGTAATGCTAAGTCACTTATTATTCGCCTTGTTTCAGAGTCTGTACTACCCGGACCACGGATTGAACTCATAATTACTATGCCATCAAAGACACAAACGGCGAAGTGCTTAGGCCTATTGATACTGTTCTGGTAATTTACCCACGCACGCATGGACTCTCCCAGCTATAAATAGGATCAGTTACTGCCTTTTAGAGAGGGAAGTTTCCAGCAGGATTGTGGGGTGGGGGTTATTACTAACATTATTTTGTCTCGTTTCTTGTAAATAATTTTGTTCAATATTGTACATACTCATTGGGTTTTTTTTTCAATTGTTGTTTTATACCCCTCACCCACAGACGAAGAATTGTACATATGGGGATTATTTAGGATTAGAGACATTGAGGTATTACGGTGAATGTAGTAAGAAAGGTAAGTAAGAATGCGTTGTTTTGGTGTTAGGAATATTGTTTGTATGTTTGAGTCAGTGTTTGTGGCTAGCTAAGTTTCAAGTTAAGACAGAAGAAGACCGTCCTTTTCCTCTATCCCCCATTTTGGCCTTGTACAACATTTTCTGTATTTAAACAGAAACAAATATCGGGAGGTTTCCAGCGGTCAACTCTGGCAGTCGGACCGAACATTCTTGCTGTAACACCCTCGTTTGTATATGTTTTGTATTACTGTTTCTGTTAATATATTTGTTTAACTCAATTCCCCTCTTTGTATCTTTATTACTTCAAAGCTCCCAAGAAAATTAAATTTCGTCATTAAATGACCCATAAGGAGTTGATATGCCATTAAACAGAAATATCAATCAGTCAATCAATCGTAACCTGTTCAAGTCTAGGGTTAATTGTTATCTTTCCCACCTATCCGCATAAATTGTGCCCCTTTACGGTGTAATCCTCTACCTCGAGAGGCTCCAGGGTCTTGTACAGGCGGAACCTCACTGTAAAATAATATGTATTGATATGAAAAAAATGAAGACTTTCAATAATATATGTATATTATTTGAAATGCACCTTAAAACTGTGCTCAAAATATTTAGATTCCGTCATTAAAAAAATATTTAGGTTTTGATATTAAATAGCCTATATAGATATGTCGCTAAACAAAATCAACCAATCCACATGAAAGAATTCTTTCATGATATTAATCTATATAATATCCGACAATTTCTTAAAGAAATCAAGCCGTATTCCAAAATATAACTTCAACAAAACTACAACATAAAACACACATATCACCGCTTCTAGTAATCATGTCCACACAAACATGTATATGCAGAAAAGCTGAGTTTCATCTACCATGTATTCAATTGTGAAAGTAGAATAACATATATTTTTATTACTTGCAAGCGTCCAAGAAAATTAAATTTCGACATTAAATGACTCATCAAGGTATTGATATGCCGTTAAACAGACAAATCAATCAATTAATCTACAGGGCTAAATTGGTTTAGTCCCACTGTCCCTGTCTAGAGACATCTTGTTTTTATTTAATGCAGCTCGGCTATTACTCCCTCCATTTCCATGACGACACACTTGTGCAAATTAGTTGAAACAAAACGAGGAATTCCGTTGTTACTTACTTTTCTTTATTCCAATGAAACATGACCCCCGATTGCAGATTGACCACAGATTCTCGATTGGATTTAAACCAGGAGAGTTTCCAGGCAAGTCTATAGTACTTTGATTTGCTCACTGGTATGGCTTACCAGTGTGTTCGTGCAGCTTTACAATTTTCGTACGCCTCCTTGGAGTAACGTCCATCGCAGACAATGGTCGTAGGACAACTAATTGACAGTCGAAACAATAGTGTCTTGGCGTGATAAAAATCTGATGCAATCACGGATGACGCAATATTTTCAAGGCCAAATTTCATCATACACCCCGAAAATAGATCTATATTGCACACCACTGCAAATGATCTAATCTGAGGAAAAAAAAATAGAAATCGATTAAACCCTATCGCTCCAGTGGGTCTAAAACTGACCGTATGGTGAAAGAAAGGAAACTAAAGCGGTTGTTTCAATTAATTTGTACAAGGGTGTATGTCTCTATTACCCGTTCCTGTGATTGAACTTCCAGTTACTATGCTAGTAAATTAATGAAAAACGGCTTTAATTCACTCGGCTCAAAAATTGTCTGAGTTGTTACTGGCACCTGAAGAAGGCCAGAGATCACAACGACCGAAACGCTGTGATAACAGCAACAAAGATAACAACCCATATGTATTGTATTTGCCGGCTCCATGGATGCAGTTTTTTTCCGGAAATAAATGTCGAAAATTTGCATAACATCATAAATTTTGGCATAGATAAACATTCTCTGGGGTTAGCATAAGCGCACGAAAAACCTAACCTACATCTTCAAGGACATACGATAAATTTTCGGGACTTATTTCAGGAATAAAAAAAAAATGCGTCAACCTATTAAATAGTATAATATAAACAATGACAACTCGTTCAGGTAGAAATTCAATATATTTGTTTATTTTTTTTTATGTCTTTTTTCCCCCTGTCACGGACAAACTATGAGAGGCAGTCAAAGGCAAATTGTTGCCCTTGGTTTATCTTTCACGATACTTTTCAACTGGTCGCCACCGATCTTCCTGGCGGCTTCTCTTCTTCATAGTGAAATTTATGAAACTACTGTTGCGTTGCTTTCTCGTTAGCAGGTAATTCTCTAGATACCAGACTGACGTCTTTCCACGTTTCACCTGTTTGTGTCCTAATTTAATCTCATAAAAAAATGCGCAGGCGTGCTCGCTCGACAGGAAACACATTTTCAAGGGCGAAAAACAATGTTCCTGATAAACGGAGCAGCTAAAAGGCAAATGTACACGAGTAGAATTGTCGGACTGAGAAATCAAAACGAAGTGATATAATCTCTATATAAATTGATAAGACCAAATATTGCACAGTTCATGTAGTGCAATGTAATCACATAACATAACCAGAAGATTTATTTGCTTCTACGTGCCGTGATCCTTCAGGGCGTTGGCGATCATTGCTTTCCGCAATTTCCTCTCCTTTGTAGTTCTTAATAAATTTTGGCCTTTCGTTATCGCCCCTAAAAACCTTTTTCCTGCAAACATCAAGCCCGCTAGATAAGTCATTCGTTGTTTTAGGTTTTTTTTTTTTTTGTCTCTCTTGCCTTCAGTCTGTCCTGTGAGTATTAAATTTTCCAAGCCCTCTTTCCTCATTATTTCCTAGAAATTTCAACCGTATCTTTCTGATATAATTATCTTTTGTTTCCATTTTATATGAAACGTCGCTGTTGCTCACGTACTCTCTCTATGATATTCTCAACATCCTTCTGTAGAATCCCATTTCTGTTGCTTCAAGTCTCTTTTCCGTCTATGATTGTCCAGCATTCGCTGCCATATTGGAGGGATGATATTACATAACAGTTCAGTAATTTTTTCTTTGTCTCTAACGAATTTTTTTTTCTGTTTCTTAATACTTGGCTTTTTAAGAAACAGAAAAAAAATTCGTTAGAGACAAAGAAAAGGGTATCATGGACTGAGCATGTGAGCAATGAGGAAGTCTTAGAGAGGTTACAAACAAGGAGAAGGCTTATATTTAACATCAGAAAGAGACAGCGGGAGTTTCTGGGTCACATAATGAGGAAGGAGAGCCTGGAGAATCTAATACTCACGGGTCGAATAGACAGAAAGCGAGACAAGGAAAAGAAGCGCGTGACATAACTGACGAGCATAAACAGCTGGATGACAGAACGTGTCTAGGGTAGGAAGCAGAGGGAAGGAACTTGTTGAGAGCTGCAAGGGATAGAAGGAGGTGGAGAGCCATGAACGCCTACGTCCTGAAAGGACATGGCGCATAAAAAGAAAAAAAATACTTAGCTTTTGGTAGGCGCCTTTGGATTTCAGTGTCACACTTTCCGTCTTCTGTTAAAACATCCCGATATTTAACATTTTGTACTTGTAGGATTTTGGTATCTCCAAGTTGTAAAACTTCTGATACGGCAAGTATGTTCTTCGTCTGTGAAGAGATTGTCCAGTATTCACTGCCATAATTTCAATAATAAAATGCACAAAATTAAAACAAACCGTTTGATATCAGTGTACGGTATCTCACACACAAGTGATTGTATAGTACATGCCTCACCAAGGCTTCGTACGGTTTTGAATTTATATTTGCTCTCTAGACTGATAAGCAACCATGGCTAGAACGCTCATTCTGCCTTCTTACTTACCCCACAGTTGAAGGCAGTGTCGGTGCTAGCGTCTCGACCCCCACAAATCTATGATATAGCCCCCGCCCGAATATATCATTTGGGGACCCAGATCTCTACTACATCTCAATTTTCATAAAATATAAATCATATAAAATTTAAATTTTATTGCAACCTAATTATGTATAATAATGGATCACATGCAATATAGGTGAACAATTTAATTCAACTCGAAAAATTGAAAATAAATACAATATATTCAAATATAGATAATAATAAATTTTTCCCATATTAAAATAAAATATTTTAAATACTAATTGCATAAAAAAAATCAACATCATTTACTCACTTCTGTTATTTAGACATTAAATTATGTCATAACATCCTCCATACTTTGCTAAAACTTTTCAGTTAACTTGATAAATATTTATGATATATATATATATATATATATATATATATATATATATATATATATATATATATATATAAATAATATAAGTAGTAAATATACATACATATGTAAAATATATTAATACCCATACATGTATATTTTTTAAATAAAAAATTCCAAGAGGAAGAATCCAGGTAGAACTCAATGTCCAGGACAGAGAAGGATATGAAAAAGAAACACTAATATTCCATTGAATTTATTCCATTGGATCGTAAATACGATCAATTCATCAGACCTACAAATTCAGTTTTTGAATTTGTAGGTCTGATGAATTGGATCGTATTTACGATTCCAATGGAATAAATTATGACCATGGAATATTAGTGTTGTTTTTTATATATATATATATATATATATATATATATATATACCGGGTGGAACAGCAAAATTGTTCAAATCGTGTAACAGAAAAATTGTTAGATTAAACTTTGAATCGTTGTTTCTTAGAAATGATTAAAGATATCTTACTGGAATTCTCTGAGGTTTTTATGAAACTATTGGACTCTACTTTGAAGAATAAGAATGGAATGCATTTAGCTCTAAGATGAAATGATGATCCCTCTTCCCGTTGTGACTTCCTGGTCCAGTTTTCCTTTCTACTGCTCCTTCATTTTGAACTTGTTCACTTGATGGCTCTTGAGTGGACTTTGAAGATGGAAGCCAAATTAGCAATGTTGGTACCATTACTAAAGGCCTGAATCTTTCTTTTTTTCCTCTCGCCATTGCTCAGTTGGGCAGAAATAGTGGGGCTGACACAAAATGATTTTAATCTGTTCCATTTCTAGCTGAATAACTCAAACGGTATTTCGGTGATTCTTACGAGACATTGTATCAAGATGGCTGAACGTCTTATCTGAAAACCTGGAAAAAAGAAACTCACTTAGTTTAGTGTTTTTTTTTAGATATAAACATTTTATGGGATGGACAATTATCGCATGCCGTTACACGATTTGGACAATTTTGCTGTTACACCCGATATATATGCGTGTTTATATATATATATATATATATATATATATATATATATATATAGGTGACTATACTTGTTTCGAAAAAACCTTCAATTTTTGATTTGCCAATAATCAAATCGATCCCGAGGAGAAAAAAGGTTTTAAAAAAAGAAAGAGCTAGAAACATGAAAGTCTGTCCGAAAAATCGCACAGATGCAGGTTTGAAGCCAAAAAGAAAAAAACCCGATACGTGTAAACAACTAACTAAAAGAGCTCAAATACAACCGTAGAGCAGACCTAGATACACTAGTGAGCCAGACAAACCTACCCAGGTTTCACCTAAGCGGATCGTCAGGGAAATAATGGTAATAATATCTCCTTTCTTGAAAGAATTACTATTTAAACAAGATACATAACTACAAAAATATAAAATAAATTAAACGGAAACTGTTTAATACTTAACCTCATGTTATTCAAAATATATAACGCATAAAACAGCCCCAGTCCAAAATAATTTAAATATTAATTTGCCTACACACACACACTATATATATATATATATATATATATATATATATATATATATATATATATATATACTTTAAAAATCCTGAGGTCAATTAAAATAGTTAAAACCTCTACGTTATTTCTATTTTTACTTATATTTTCTCTCGCGTGTATTGAACATTTTAAATACTACTGTTTCCCTGGTCAGATTCAACTTTTATATTATATATATATATATATATATATATATATATATATATATATATATATATATATATAAAAAAAAATACAACCCACTCACTTTCATTTATTCGACATTGAATTGTATCATATCATGTCCACCCTAAACACCTGACTTTTTCAGTCAACCCGATGAATATTTATGAGCGTATCCATACCTGATAATTAAAGAAAAAGAAATGTGTATGTGTTGTGTGTGTGTGTGTGATAAAAATATAGTTTTAAGGTATGATATATTAAACTGGTCAATATCAGGCATGGAACGTAAATATAAAAGTGGCGACTGATGTCAACACTCATGATAATCTTCAGGCCATGTATATATATATATATATATATATATATATATATATATATATATATTATATATATACATACATATATATATATATATATATATATATATATATATATATATATATAGTGGGAGGAAACAAATATTCGTACAGATACAAATTTTTAATTTATTGTATTTCCAACTAATGAATAAACATAATTTTCATATAATTGACAGTACACGCATGCATAATAACTAAATAAACAGAAAAATTGATTTGATAGAAATAAATCCCATTTGTTCGTTTTAATTGGTGAAAAAATATTCGTACAATACAAAAAAAGAATACATAATCTTCATTTGATACTTGGTAGAATAGCCATTATTCACTTCTACAGCAACCAATTATCTCTTGTAGTTCTCAATTAATGATTTGCAAATTTTAATTATTTTTTCCCATTCTTCGTCGCATATGGTCTTAAGATCCGTGATGTTTATTAGAGCTCTCGATTTGATTTGAATTTTCAAATAATGCCACAGATTCTCGGGTTTAGATCTGGGGACTGACTTGGCCATTTCAGGATTATTTTCAGCAAGCCATTTCTTCGTAGATTTTGCAGTGTGCTTAGGACCATTATCTTGTTGGAAGATCCAGTCAGAAGAAGATTCAAGATTTCCAACCAAAATCATTAAATTTACTTCCAAAATATTTTGATATGCTGCAGCATTCATTACTAATATGCTGCCAGTACACTTTTGCAGAAAAATATCCCCAAACCACGATGCTGCCACCACCAAATTTCACGGCTGGAATTGTGTTCTTTTGGTTGAAGGCATCGGTATCTTTCCTCCATAAATGATTTCTAGAATTATGCCCAAACAACTCCATTTTGGTTTCGTCTGTCCATAATACTCTTTCCCAATAAGAGTTTTCCTTATCCTTATGTTCATGAACGAATTTCAACCTGGCATCTCTGTGTCTTTTCAATAGCAGTGGAGTTTTCTGACGGGAGCGTGATTTAAGATTGTTCCTACTAATTTCATTGGTTATTGTCCGTTTAGTGAGACAGATTCCCGGTGAAAGCAAATCAGCCTGCAACTGTTGACGGGTAACCATTGGATTTTGTTTAATTTGACAAATTAATTTCCCAGAAGATCTTGAAGAAATCTTCTGTGGAGCACCTTTTCTTCTTTAGTTTTCAAAAGTTTTGAGTATTTTACACCTTGAAATGAATGAACTAATGGTAATAAATGGAATATTCAGGTTGTCTGAGATTTTCCTGTAACTTTTACCTTCTTTCAAGAGATTAACAATCAGTACTTTTTGCGAATTTGTCAATTCTTTACCTCTTGCAATGATGATAACCTTCTTGCACGAATATCAATTACAGATTGTTCTGTTTGTAATTTTTAGGCTAAATATAACTACTGATAACATTATTTGCACATTCGAGAATATTCCACATGAATAATCTAAAGTATTAAAGCAATTTAAAAGTTTTAAAATCTTAAATTTGCATTGTACAAATACTTTTTTAATCCATTAAAATGGATAAATGGGATTTATTTCTATTAAATCAATTTTGTTTCTGTTTTCTATGCATATTTGGTTATTATGCATCTGTGTACAGTTAATTGTGTAAAACGTATATTTATTTATTAGTTGGAAATACAATAAATTAAAAATTTGTATGTGTACGAATATTTGTTTCCCACCACACTGTATATATTAATCATTTCACCCCCAAGCAAGTCAAGAATGCAACTAGGACGCAGAGGATTACAGGGAGTGAAAGAGAAGACTGGGAATAGATTGAGGGAAACACTAAAGATGAACGGGATTCAAGAAGACAGAAGATGGCGATTGACGTTAAATTTAAATTTTTTGACAATTGTCGTTATCAGGGAAGCAAGTAAACGGAAGGGATTTCCACTGTCTGGAAGGGCAAGAAAAGAAACGGTTGGAGTAGATGTGGCGGTTGCATTTAGCTATTTCAACAGTAAACGGGTGGAACCTAAATGCCAATCTAGTAGCACACTTAATGTTGTCGGTAGACCAGGGAAAAAAGCTCGTCAGAGTAGTTGCCATTTGTAGAAAAGACGGAGGAAAGCCATGTCGAATCGTTAAGAAAGTGACTGGAGTTGAGATGCCCAGTCATGATCGATTGCTTAACATATTTTGCCGAGAACCCCGAGAGGAATAGCAGAAGAACCAGACTAGATATGGCAGCTGTAGTCAATCCACGGGCGAATGGTAGATTTGTAAATGTACAAGATTGATTACTGACGATAATATATATATATATATATATATATATATATAATTATTACCAAAAATATGATTCAACTCGCGAGTTGGAATCATATTTTTAAATAAATAATTATATTTATGCTCTACATTTGTATCGAGCACTATTTTAAAAAAATAATAACTAAAATACTAAGAACTTTGGATTATTTACCAACTAGTTTTCCTATTTTCTCTATATTTCACACACACACACACACACATATATATATATATATATAAGAATAAATATATAAGAATATATATAATTATATATAATATTAGCAGTTAATATACACATATATATGCATCATATACCTAATATATATATATATATATATATATATATATATATATATATATATATATATATATATATATATACTTATATATATATATATGTATAAAAAAAAATTCCAAGAGGATAGAATACAGGGAGAACTCAAAATCCAGGACAGAGTAAGGATATAATAAAAAGGCTTAAACACTAATATTCCATGGTCATAATTTATTCCATTGGAATCGTAAATACGATTCAATTCATCAGACCTACAAATTCAAAAAAGAAAACAGAAAAAAACAACTCCAGAATAAAAAATAAAATTTAGTTAGTGTATATGTATGAGAGTGTGGGACGAATGTTAGAGTAAATGAAAGCTATAGGGATGGGTAACAGACGGAGAAGAACAGGAAGGTCTAAAGATGAAGTGGGGATTAAAATTTAAGAGAGAGAGAAGTTTTAAAGAGGGGAGTCAAAGATGGTTTAAGCCTTTTTATTATATATATATATATATATATATATATATATATTAAGAAATGGACAAGAATTTTCCGACAATTTATTTATTAAAGACATTTTTTATGTTTAACGTTTTTTTTTATAGAGACAAGTATTTAAGTAAATGCTCTGTTTATCATAAACAGTATTAAATAAGATTTACCGGCCTGAATGTCCGAGAAATTTTCATAGAAAATATTCGTCCTTTGACAGGATTCGAACCTGCATCCTATACGGAATTTTATATATTTTATATATTTTGATACGCCATGAGCAGTTATGAATGTAAAAGATTCATGGAAGATTGAAGTTTATAAGCAGTAAATTCAACCTTGCCAACCGAACGATCCTTTTTGTGGCCGAGCAGTTAAGGCAATGCAGCGTAAATGACGGTTCCAGTATATGCAGGTTCGAATCCTGTCAAAAGGACGAATATTTTCTATGAAAATTTCTCCGGACATTCAGGCCGGTAAATGTTATTTAATACTGTTTATTATAAACAGAGCATTTACTTAAATACTTGTATCTATAAAAAGAACGTTAAACATAAAAATGTCTTTAATATATATATATATATATATATATATATATATATATATATATATATATATATATATATGTAAGACTATATATGCTCTCTGAAATCCGATTGAGCTCTCTAGGGAAGAAGGGGTTTTAAAAACAGTGGCCCCTACTGCTATTAAGCATTACTCTTCAAGTAAAATTGAGTTGAGTTCTATGTGCTGCTGGCGTATTTCGTATAGAGAAAATCTTTAAAATTCCCTTTCTTCCTCTCCGTGCAACAATGGTCTAGAGGTGAGAGATTTGAATGATGTCAAATCAGTCAGCTTTCGATCCCAGCTTTGAAGCACTCGGGCGTCTAGCCACGCTGAGGAGCTGTGATGCAGCGAAACAGTCTGTCTGTGGATGACGATATAAAAACAGTGAGCGACTGCCAGAAAAAAATGTTTAACGGGTTAGTATCGTAATGTGCTTTCTCGATATGCCATACGGGAAGAAATTAATACACCCAACTTACCAAATCTTTTGGCCTTATGACCATTGATGACGTCACTAGCAGCAATTAATTGTCTGTCTGCCCACAACACACAGCATTCAAAATGCAGATTTATTTGCACAGGAAATACCCACATCTTCAACCCACTGTTAATTTCACGTTTATTTCATTCAAGTTGCCCAATTTATTGGCATATCACGCATCCTGAAACCTTTCGATTATGGAGTTTAATGCCAGATTAGCATCGTCCATCTTGCTTACAACGCCAGTAACTTAATGATATCGCAGCAACTGATATTTTCCCACTTTGATGTGCTATCTCTATTTTACAACGCAGACGATCATGGCCCTCCACAACTTTCTCACTTTTGTTGCTTTAAGTACCTTTCGACTCTTGGCCACCGCTTTTTGCCCATGTTCTGACATCCGTTCTCACACTCATTTAGTAGGCGATCATGGCTCTCCACAACTTTCTCACTTTTGTTGCTTTAAGTACCTTTCGACTCTTGGCCACCGCTTTTTGCCCATGCTCTGACATCCGTTCTCACACTCATTTAGTAGGCGATCATGGCTCTCCACAACTTTCTCACTTTTGTTGCTTTAAGTACCTTTCGACTTTTGGTCACCGCTTTTTGCCCATGTTCTGACATCCGTTCTCACACTCATTTAGTAGGCGATCATGGCTCTCCACAACTTTCTCACTTTTGTTGCTTTTGGGAACCTTTCGACTTTTAACACCGCTTTTTGCCCATGCTCTGACATCCGTTCTCACACTCATTTAGTAGGCGATCATGGCTCTCCACAACCTTCTGTCTTTTGTTACTCGAAGTAACTTTTGACTCTTTACCATCACTCTTTGCCCTGTTCTGACATCCATTCGCACTAACCCATTAAGTAGGTGATCAGTTCTTTTTTCTTTTCCAAACTTCCTCACTTTTGTTGCTTGATGTAATTTTTAACTTTTTACCATCCCATGAATTGAGTCAGTCTCAACCCAGCACCTGAAGATTGCGTTGTGCATGGAACTCAAAGTCTTGCTACTGGTGAGGAAAGATGTATATTTATTAATATACAGCATGTCCATCAAATTCGTGTGCACTTTAAAAAAATTATAACTTTATTTGTATTTGCGATAGAAATAATTTATAAAAAGGATTAGAAAGAAAGAAATCTATGTTTTTTTTTTTTAAGGTTTTACTGAAATTTTATTTAAGTTTCCACATGTCCTCCATCATTAGCAATACAAAGGGTAATACGATTTTGCAATTCACGGAAAATATTTGCCATCTGATTTACAGTAATGTCTGAAATCACATTAGTTATTTTAGCTATACTTAAAACTAGGTACATTAAACTTTATAACATTTTATACAGATTATTTCTATCGGAAATGCAAATGAAGTTATAAATTTTTTAAAGTGCACACGAATTTTATGGACAGCCTGTATAATTTATAGCTCTTATATTACATTGAGCACTATTTTATTAACACCATCGCTTAATGTGCGATATTATATAGATAGATAGATAGATAGATAATATTTGTGGTCAATATATATATATATATATATATATATATATATATATATATATATATTATTTCAAGAGGATAAAACCCAGGGAGAGCTCTATGTACAAGACGGAGCAAGAATATTATATAAAAGATGGTGTAAAGAACCCGATTTATGCAACTGATAATAATTCATATACGTCTGTATCTCACTCATTTAAACCGTTATTTAATTCCTCACTTTAAAACTTCTCTCTCTTACATTTTATTCCTCACTCTCAGCTTAAGGCCTTTCGTGTTCTTCCTCTTCTTCGGTTACACCCCTCTCTAGAGCTTTCATACATTTCCCTCTCACCCTTGTTTCTCACTCCCACAAATACACTTTCACTGAAATTATATATTTTTTTATACCCGGAGTTATATTTTCTGTCTTCTTTTTAATTTATAAGTCTGATGAATTGGATAGTAATTACGAGTCCAATGTAATAAATTGTAACCATGGAATATCAGTGTTTTAGCCTTTTATATATATATATATATATATATATATATATATATATATATATATATATATATATATATATATGAAAAATTTTTAAGGTATGTTATAATTATTGGTTTTACCCATAATTATACCATACCTTTTAACTATATCAGAGATACAGCGTATGTTGATATAAAATGTAAACACTGATACATACATACATATATATATATATATATATATATATATATATATATATATATATATATATATATATATATATATATATATATATAAAAGTGTATATAAATATAAATAAATATATATATATATGTATAATTATTTATATATTATATATGCGCAGTACTTATTAGAAAGCTTTCAATATCAGAATAGAGCTAACATATTTGATTTGGATTGATGTGATGTGTACCTTGGTTTCACGCTTTTGCGATCCTCAGACAAACAATCGCAAAAGCGTGAAACCCAGGGTCATAAACTCACATCTACCCAACCAAATATATATATATATATATATATATATATATAAAGACAAAAGGAAAATGTATCTTAACCGATGCGTTGTCTTCTCTGATAGACCTTATCAAGACAAATGTAAGAATTATATTTTGCAACATGTATTTTTTTTTAAGCATTTCACCCCAAGCAAGGCGGGAAGCCACTAGGACGCAAGAGGTTACAGAAAGTTTAGAGCAAGATCAGATAGGAGTGATAGAAGAAAGGATGAGGGTAGTAGATAGATTAAGGCAACTGGAGATGTCGATTGACATTACACTTGAATAGCTGGAGATTATAGCTCACAGGGAAACAGGAATAGGGAAGGGAGTTCCACATGCGAGAGGTGCGAGACATGAAACTATTAGAGTAGAAGAGACGGCGACATTTAGGAGTTTCGACAGTGAAGGGGTGAGAGCGGGATGCCAGCCTCGTAAGGCGCTGGAGCTCATGACGTCTGGGAACCAGCGAATGCAGCTCCTCGGAGCAATTGCCATGAAAGTATTTGTAAAACAGACAGAGAGAGGCGACGGCGCGTCTGTGAGAAAGATTTATAAACAAATGTAAAAAGTTATTCTAAATTTTCAAATTTTAGACACGCTCCTAAATATTCATCAGGTTAGCAGAAATGTCTCGGCAAATTACGGAGGATGCCATGAAATTTTGAGAAAGACGAACAAAAAAGCGGTTGATGCTGGAACGACAGACAAGACAAATGCAGAAAACGAACTCATCGCTGTTCGTTGATTTTTACAAGTCGGTTAGGTATTGTTTGGCCGGGGTGTATTTTGGCTTAGCTTTGCCGAGTGGGTGATTAAGATGACGTAAGGCATTCATCTAAACTTGTTACTCGATAGGCAATCAGCCGAATTATCATTACGAGGCCTTTACTATAAGTTCCACCTGGGAGGAAAGAAAGAATTTCACTTTTTATAACCTTTTCTCTTTTTGATGTACCCACTTCTCATTTTGTCTTCTTCTGTTGAGCCTGCTTGTTTCTAGTATATCAGTTCATATCTATTTTCCCTCTCTACCTCTCCCCTCTCTCTCTATCTTAGGTTATTTATATCTATCTATCTATCTATCTATCTATCTATCTATCTATCTATCTATCTATCTATCTATCACCTGTTACATCTATTTCCTTTTGTTCACATCTCTCTCTCTATCTTTTTCTGTATTTATATCAGGTTATTTCTATCAATCTATCTATCTATCTATCTATCTATCTATCTATCTATCTATATATATATATATATATATATATATATATATATATATGTCTAGATATATATCTATCTATATGAAGTTGTTTATATCTATCTATCTAGCTAGCTAGCTATCACCTGTTACATCTATTTCCTTTTGTTCACATCTCTCTCTCTCTCTCTCTCTCTGTATTTATATCAGGTTATTTCTATCTATCTATCTATCTATCTATCTATCTATCTGAAGTTGTTTATATCTATCTATTTATCTATCTATCTATCACCTGTTATATCTATTTCCTTTTGTTCACATCTCTCTCTCTCTCTCTTTCTGTATTTATATCAGGTTATTTATATCTATCTATCTATCTATCTATCTATCTATCTATCTATCTATCTATCTATCTCTGACTGCTTATAACTATTTATCAATCTATCTCCTGTTCACATCTATCTATCTATCTATCTCTTGTTCACATCTGTCTATCTCTGTATCTACCTATCTCTATGTCTCTCTCTCTATATATATATATGTCTCTCTCTATATATATATAGAGAGAGAAAGATAGATACAGAGATATACAGATGTGAACCAGAGAGAGAAAGCTATATATATATATATATATATATATATATAGAGAGAGAGAGAGAGAGATGTGAACAGAAGGAGATAGATTGATAGATTGATAGTTATAAACAGTCCGAGATAGATAGATAGATAGATAGATAGATGTAAACAGAAGGAGATAGATTGATAGATAGATAGTTATATATATATATATATATATATATATATATATATATATATATATATATATATATATATATTAACTTACTTGGTGTTGACTTCAATGTCCACTATTATATCGAAGGAAAGAAAGAAAATATTGTGTATATACGAGGTTTTACTTAAAAGTCTGGGAAAATTATGGCACGAAACAGCTTCCTCAAAGACAGAAAAATTAATAGAAATTAAGTTTCTGTTTTCTGTTGAAGTGATTTTCGAAAGAAGTATGAAATGGCCAGCGAGACACGGGAAATGCCGAGTATTGAATCGATTCAAATTCCTCGGGCAATTTGCTAGCTCCTTAAAGAATCAGCCAATTCTTAATATCCCCATTATAACACCTCACTACCTCACCCATCTTTTTTTTTTCGGTGTACGCATCTGTGAGTGGGAACTTCTATAGAAAATGGCGCCCCACCATCTGTTCTGTTTCGTTCATGTCAGAAGCATGTAAAAAAACAAAAAAAAACTGTGTGAAAGTAAAGCTCACATTGGAAAGGCATTCATTTTAGAAAGCTGATGGTTTAGGGCACGCACGCGACTTTTGTGGGGTGGGGGAGAGAATAAACGATTCCGATATGATCGAATAGGGTAGCAGACGATACGAAGGTAAACAAAAATTATCCGCATCGATTACTACAAAAGCAAGCTCCGGGAATCTCTCGCTTTACCAACCTCTTTCCCTCTCTCTCTACCCTCTCTCTCTCTCTCTCTCTCTCTCTCACACACACACACACACACACACACACACACACACACACACACACACACACGTACACACGCGCATATATTTCTTTTATAAATGTTATTACTGTGTACACGTCTTTGATTAGACACCCCCTTCTTTTTTTCTAAGCAGTGGAATTGGTGTCTAGATATGGAGAGTCCTAATGAAAACGCGGCCCTCCTGACAGTAATCGAAACTTATTTCCGTTTTTAAATCAACGAAACCACTTTTAAACGAAATGTCCCCTACTATTTGTCCACGAGAAGCTATCAGAGCATAGCAAGTCTAAATTTAACAAGTGCATATCTCTCATTGGTAACTTTTGAAGTGGTATCTGCTAAATTTATTTTATAATTTATTTTTATAAATAATATAATTCATGTGCACGAAAACCTAACAGGGCAGAGGAAGTCTAAATTTAACAAATGCATATATCTTATTAGTAAATTTTGAATACAGGATTTGCTAAATTTATTCTTTATTTTACTGTCCAGTATCATTTGGTCCCGAGAAGAAAATAAGGCAAACCAAGATTCGATTTAACAAATGCATATATCTTGGAGTTTGAATTCCAATCGAATCCATTACATACACTTACGTGCTAAAACCCTTGGGAAAGGTATGAATTCTCTTCTTCTACCGCCAGCTAGACAGACTGGGTTCTATAGCATTGGATGGCAACTGGTCTAGGAGAAGGATAACTCTTATTTCAAAAACCTGCTGAGAGTCTTTTGGGAACCTTGTGACACACGGTAACGTGGGCTTAAGAGCGCTGGCCTTGTTCAAATTGTTGATCCCGTTAGATAACACGCTCTTTCTCAAACTATAACTAAGGTCTGCTCAGCATAGATGCAGTATAAACCACATGTGGGGTCTGTGGGGGTGAATAGACACAAATGCACTAATATATATATATATATATATATATATATATATATATATATATATTATTGAGCCATGTGTTATTAAGTTTCGGCTTAACTGTTATCTTCTCCACCTATCTGCATAAACTGTGCTCTTAGTCTGTAACTCTCTACCTCGAGTGGTTCTCGGGCTTCGTACCAGGTGAACTTCACTATATATATATATATATATATATATATATATATATATATAAAATTGAACATAGAAGTCAACACTTTCATGCGACAGTCTGATTTCATGCTATATGAAACAGACTGGCCTGATGTTTGCGTCTATGTTCACTTTTTATATTTACACACGCTCTATCTCTGATATTGAACACTTTATTCCATAAATACAGCACACCTTAAGACTATATTTCTTTATATATATATATATATATATATATATATATATATATATATATATATATATATATATATACTATATATCGTCGAATTCCACTGCATTCACTTACGTGCTAATACCCTTGGAAAAGGTATGAATCCTTTTCATATCCCCCCAGCTATGGGTACGTAGCAAGACAGAATGGTTTCTATAGCCTTGGATGGCAACTAGTCTAGGAGAAGGATAACTCCTAATTCAAAACCTGCGGAGGATCGTTTGCGAACCTTGTGGCACACGATGCCCCAGGTCTCTGTATTAGGCTCTTCAAAATGTGTGGTTGGTTCTGCACAAAGCCTTCGCCACTATAATCAAATGATTTTTGTATGTGGTCTGGTTGTCGGTTTCTAGGGACTGGGCTGCTTGACCTTAATACGTCGAATAAATCGGGAGAGTCCAGTATATCCCGTTGATAACGTTTGAATGCGGGATTTGCTAGATTTATTTATTTTTTTATGCCCCGTACCATTTGGCCACAAGAAGCTAACAGAGCAAAGCAAGTCGAAATTTAACAAATGCATATCTCTCGTTGGTAATTTTATTTCATTTTTTGTTGTTGTTGCTTTATGTCCCATACCTTTTGGCTACGAGAAGCTAACGCAGCAAAACAAGTCTCAATTTAACAAGTGCTTTTCTCTTGATGCTACCTTTTGAAACGAGGTCTGCCATTTTATTTTTGTAACTGAAATGTAAATAAAGACAGTTTTAAAGAGTTAATAGATTTTTTACTCAACAATAGTTCTTACTAGCAGTAGAGCCCGGCGTTGCCCGGGGATGTAACAGTAAGAGATAGATCAAGTATCCACCATCATAAAGACTGAAAAATAAAATTGACAAAGATTATTGTTTAAGGTTGACGGACACGCATGTTTTAATTAGTTTTATTTTTTTGTTTTTTTAGCGAATTGGTCAAACCCAAAATGAAACAGAAACATTGTTTTCAATCGTTATGAGTCTACCGATTGAATAGAATTTTATTATAAACAATTGTCTTGTAAATAGAATTTTTAAAGCATTCTGAATGTAAAAATAAAGAAAAAAGTGTGCAAGACAATAAGACACACTACCTGCCAAAAAAAAGTGAAGTTTTGTTGAAATCGGTTGAAAACTGTAGGAAATCCGATCCCATATATAAACGAACACACACACACACACACACACACACACACACATAACCAACCTGGGTTTTATAATAAGTATCACTCGATATGAGTTGTCCCCCTTGCATTAATGCCTCTTAATCGTGTTTTCAAACTGGTTTTGTGCAAAAATAATTGTGTTTTTCCAATTTTTGGCGCTGTCAGAACGACCACAAGGTAATTTTACGTAGTCCTGTGAAGTTTTGTTGAAATCGGTTGAAAAATGTAGCAAATCCGATCCAATATATAAACGTACAGACACACACACAACCTGGGTTTTATAATAAGTATGATTATATGTAGACATTTTTATTCGTTCATAAAGAGTCAAATTAATATCTAGGCCAAAATTAAAAGTCTTATTAAAGAAAAAGGTGTACCTCTTGGCCGGAATCGAATTAGTATTTCGTTTTGGGCAGAAAACCGACATTTAGTTTACAAATTAGTAAAGATAAGGATGGAGATACCCCAAGCAGAGATCTAGATTCCTATTTCAAGGTAATTAAGGTTTGCGTTGTAAGGATTTTAGTTGTGGAAGCTTTAAAGTGGCACGTAATGTTGAAATATTAGCTGACGTACCTCCCTACGCAGGGTTAAATGCCATAAATTGGATACCAGTTGGTTATAATGACAGTAAATTGATTTCTTACTACTTAATATATATATATATATGTATATATATATATATATATATCTGTGTGTGTGTGTTTTTTTTTTTTGTGTGTGTGTGTGTGTGTGTGTGTGTGTGTGTGTGTGTGTGTGTGTGTGTGTGTGTGTGTGTGTGTGTGTGTATTATAAAGATTTTACATACAGACAAACAAGTACTCACGGCAAAGATTCATTTTTGTTTCGATCGCTAATAACCATCTTTGTTCCTCACCAGTCGAGATGCATTCACACCGAAACAAAAATGCATCTTTGTCGTGAGTACTTGCTTGTCCGTATGTAACATTTTTATAATAAATAACTATTGCTCTACTTTTGGAATTGAGTCCTCTTTAAATTAATGCTATGAACGTTTGAATTCATATTCTTTTCGTTCTCATTACATTTTTGCATATATATATATATATATATATATATATATATATATATATATATTAAGGAAAAGAGGCAGTAGGAAAACTACTTTTAGCCGACGCGTTTCGTCCAATATGAACTTTTTCAAGGGGCAAGAAACGAAATAAATTTATTGAAACAAAATATCTATAAACAACAAACAAAATGTCGTTAGCAACTAGATGAATTTAGAAACGCTATTGTATATTCAGATGGTCAACTAAAAACTTACATCAGTTACTTTATGTTTGAAGAGAATATTTTCACATGTAGAAAGATTGTATTGTTGTATTAACGGATTTAATCTTTTTCTTTTGAGTTCTTTTCTTGTTGTCTTGGAAGAGGATTCTATTCGGGAAGGTAATATTTGGAAAAAATAATAGAGCAATAATATTCTTGAAGCAGGCATATATAAAATAAATTGCCAAAACTGTTCATCCCACTATATTGGAGATGCGTTTTTTAAATTTCTGCATGTTTCTCCAATATATTGTGAGGAACAGTCTTGTCAGTTAATCAGTTTCTTTAGGTTTACGTCCATATCACGCTAAAACATCATATCACCGAAGTTAAGCAACGTCGAGCGTGGTCAGTGACTGCTTGAGAATACTAGGTCCTGTAAACTTGGATGTGCGAGTAACGTAATGGATACAGAAATAAACATCAACACTTTTTTTCATTTGTTGAAAATTATTAAATCTTTATGTGAATTCTATGTATAATCTTATATTTTTTGTACTCCCTAACATTGTTTATTTAATTTCTGTTTCCTTTTCTGTATTGCAGGTTGTATCTTTATTTGGCCTGTCAAATGGTGAGTCGAATTATCCTTTATTGATTACTAGAATTGTTTTGCTACACTCTGACGTGTGCTGAAGTCCTCACAATAATTAATATTGTCGAACTTATCGCTACCATTTACAAACTCTACGTTTCGTTCAATTTCGCATACCAATCGATGAAATTTAAATAAGCTGATTTGTTTGGGAAAATACTTTGACAAAAACCTTACGGAGTTTAATAATCTCTTTAATTTAATTCAATTTTATAGAAATTCATGGCAAAGAACTTTTTTTCCTTTTTAACAGCGAAGAATAAATTCATAGGATTTCTTACTCTCGGGCATGCAACATATAACTAACCATGCACAAATCTCTCTGTCTGGAACCAAATAACAATTTTTGAAGCATTTGGCTTTGTGATTTGTTTATAGTTCTTGCAAATACAAAGCGAAAGGGAAACTGGATTCTTGTATATATAAAAACTAAGAAAAAAAATAAGCAAAAAACAGAGTCTGTCTATATTTCTGAGATGAGGTATTATGTACACTATTTACATTATTCGGACTATTGTCCTCATCTTTGTCGCCATATCTATTACAACGTTTCGGCCTTTCAGTATCTGTCTATATTTCTGAGATGAGGTATTATGTACACTATTTACATTATTCGGACTATTGTCCTCATCTTTATCGCTATATCTATTACAACGTTTCGGCCTTTCAATATCTGTCTATATTTCTGAGATGAGGTATTATGTACACTATTTACATTATTCGGACTATTGTCCTCATCTTTATCGCCATATCTATTACAACGTTTCGGCCTTTTAATATCTGTCTATATTTCTGAGATGAGGTATTATGTACACTATTTACATTATTCGGACTATTGTCCTCATCTTTATCGCCATATCTATTACAACGTTTCGGCCTTTCAATATCTGTCTATATTTCTGAGATGAGGTATTATGTACACTATTTACATTATTCGAACTATTGTCCTCATCTTTATCACCATATCTATTACAACGTTTCGGCCTTTCAATATCTGTCTATATTTCTGAGATGAGGTATTATGTACACTATTTACATTATTCGGACTATTGTCCTCATCTTTGTCGCCATATGTATTACAACGTTTCGGCCTTTCATTATCTGTCTATATTTCTGAGATGAGGTATTATGTACACTATTTACATTATTCGGACTATTGTCCTCATCTTTATCGCCATATCTATTACAACGTTTCGGCCTTTCAATATCTGTCTATATTTCTGAGATGAGGTATTATGTACACTATTTACATTATTCAGACTATTGTCCTCATCTTTGTCGCCATATTTATTACAACGTTTCGGCCTTTCAATATCTGTCTATATTTCTGAGATGAGGTATTATGTACACTATTTACATTATTCGGACTCTTGTCCTCATCTTTGTCGCCATATTTATCACAAATAAATAGGTGATAAATATGGCGACAAAGATGAGGACAATAGTCCGAACAATGTGAATAAAGCAAAAAACAATATTACATTTTTATTAAATAAATATTTGCTATTTTAACCATTAAATTGTTTTTAAAATAGTGGGTGTATTTTGTATGTTAAATAAAGCTTTTAATTTTTTCAAAAAAAAAATTAATGAAAATTTATTGTACTAAGCTAGTATAAACCAGTCGTACTCACATTACTCCCTTTGCATTTCACCTCAAAATCTGATTTCAAACAGTCAATGTATGGTTATTTTAGAGAGTGTGATGGACAGACTAACGGAGGTTACAGAATTTTATATATAGATTATGATTTGTTATTTATTTCCCGTTATTATTTATAATACACTGTGTAACACGATTTTCCTTTCTCCTTGGTTAGCAAATATAATTTCTTATTTGTTTCCGCCTAAAAGTATAAAAAATGGCTAATATTTCCTTCAAAGTTTGCTTTTGTGACTAGAATAATAATATGCCTGAAATTTACCAAATTCCCATTGGGAAAACTGGTGAATAAGAACATTCTTGTTCACGCAAAGAACAAAACGACATATGATTCAAAAGTAGTATTTATTTATTCTAGGATGGCAAAAGAGAGACGACAAAAAAAAAAAAATTAGAAGTCAATAGTTTTTCACGATTTACGCTTAATACTGTAAATTACTCTCAGTCTCCAAATATAGTCTCCCGTCATGTTTTCATTATACGATCCTTGGTCGCGGTGTTCCAAGTTCAGTCTATACTTGTTCCTCTTTGTACGCCCCCCCCCATCTTCTGTAATTTATCAAGACAAACGTCTAGAATATGGACTTTGAAGGACATAATGCTGTCCAATTTGCCGTAATTCTTCACTAGAGCCTCAACAGACTTCCCATAGTTTTCGGTAATGTGATTCTCCCGGAAGCCCCGAACCATTGCACCCACGCTGTTCCACTCTATGGTCCTCTTTATCTGTTATCCAAATACACCCCCCCTATATATATATATATATATATATATATATACTCTTCGGTAAAGCGAATTGAGTTCTCTCAGACACTGCGTTTATCTAAAAATAAATACGCTTAAATTCACATTCATTCATGTCGCTTAGGGGTAGAATCTCCGATTGACGCCAATTCAATCGGGTTTCAATCCTAGCTAAAAGCAAGCGGACGTCTAGCCACACTGATGAGCTGTGATACAGCGAAACAATCTGTCTGTAGATGCCAATATATATATATATATATATATATATGTGTGTGTGTGTGTGTGTGTGTGTGTGTGTGTGTGGTGTCTTTGTTTATTTAGGCAGCAATCCTTCTTTTATGCCCGTTTCATCGAATACGACAAACAAGGTGCTTTGATTTAGTTTTTTATACAGTTTCTCATGTAATCTTATAATTTTTTTTTTCGGTAGATAAATTATAGAAACTCTGTCCAATTGTTCTTTTTTCTGAGCGCTTTCGGCTATACATTTAGCCATTTTCAAGGCTGAAATATATTAACTGTTAACAAGAAATAGATTACAGTAATAATAATAATATTGATAATAATATTTATTGCATATTAGAACAAATGGAAGCGTGATGAAAAACATTCTTAAGATCAGAATTTTCGATCACAACCTAGACTCCCTAGCCGTGGTCTCAGTTGGCCATGTCCCTTCAGGGTGTAGGTGATCATGGCTCTCCACAATTCCCCGCCCTTTGTAGCTCCTAATTCTGTCTTTTTGTTATTTCTCCCAAACCCTGTTCCGCCATCCATTTACTCAAGCTCACTATTGTTTTACTCTGTCTCTCTTGACTTCAGTATGTCCTGTGTGTATTAGATTTTCCAAGTCATCTTTCCTCATTATATGCCCTAGAAACATCAACTGTCTCTTCCTGATGTTAAATATAAATTTCCTTTTTTGTTTTTGTTTTTCTTCGTTTCTGGAAGAAAGGCAAATTAATCTGCCCAGATTTTCATACTCAGAAACAATAAATACTGAAGGTGACAATTCACATTAATTAGCAATCGAAACAACAGATCTATGTTATAGAGAGTTACAATTTTGTGTCGTAAAATAAAAACAACCCATGGATTTTATTTATTTTCAATGAGTGTTTTCTTTTTTACGGTTTATCAACCCTGTGTGGGTTATTTAAACCTGAAACATCTTTTGGATTGTAGGAATGATTCTTTTTTTTAGAATGAATATTGCAATAACAATTTTTATTTTTAATGAATAACAATGATTTTTTTCCAGATGCAAGTCATACTATTTAAGCCATAGCTAGGGGGGAAATGGATTTATACCTTTCCCAAGGGAATTTGAGACTTGAATTCGAACTCGGCTCTCCGATGTCTCATTCCAAGGCGCTGTTCATTATACCATCTGCACATCTGCGGTGTCCACAGAAGAATTGCGATGAAAACATGAAAAAATCACATTTTTTCCGAAAACGCTTAAATATATTCTTGATAAATAAGAACGGACTGAGGTTGACAGATTGTTCAAATAACACTTTTTTTTTTTTCAAGTAGGGATATGTGTTTCAACACTTTGGGGTCGATGTTTGACTCAGGTTTACCGGAAGTTAACTGTCCGGATATTGTCAGGAGAAATAGAGGTATTACTTTAGATTGTATATCTTATGATGTTGAAATCCAAGAACGCATATATTTTAGATACACAAACCTAAACTGCATATATATATATATATATATATATATATATATATATATATATATATATATATATATATATGTGTGTGTGTGTGTTCATTCATACATACACACAGACATACACACACACATATTGTATATATTTTTGAGGCTGATCTAAATATTTGGATAAATAAAAAATAGAAAATTGAAAACAAAGAAAAGATAACCCAGTACCTTCAATGTTTTTGAAGGCATTGGATTCTTTGAAGGGAATTCTCTTCGGGAATGGTACGTTGATTTTTTTGGATATTGGGCATTGTTTAGAAAGAAAGAAAGAAAGAAAGAAAGAAAGAAATATATGGTATGGGTATTAATGATAAAAAAAAGCCAAAAAACTAAAGACAATGAGAAAGGGTTTCCAACCCTGACAAAAAACCGTGCTCAGGAACTAAAAGAGGTGAGACAATTCATTATCTTGGTTCGATTATCAGCGAAGATAGTTCAATAGTATAACTAATTTTGAGAGACGTGTGAAGAGTGAAAAATTGCCCTAAAACAAAGTTCAAGATTTTCCGTTCACTGTCTGTCTTCTTGAGAATATATATATATATATATATATATATATGGAAAATTTCTTAGAGTTAACCTGTAGAAAAAACAATATTTATAAATGTAAAAGACAATAGGAAAACTGTAATATTAGCCGACGCGTTTCGTCCAATGTAGACTTTTTCAAGACAAAAACGAAATGAATTTATTAAAACAAAGTAATTAATAATAACAAAACAAAATGTCCTTAGCAACTGGAAGAATTTAGAAAAAGTTATTGTATTCATATTGTCAACTGAAAATTACGTCAAGTACTGTCACGTGTGGAAATATTGTTTTTATTGTTGTGTTGACGGAGTCAACCATTTTCTTTTGATTTCTTGATACTGTTGTGTACGTTTACTTGGGAGAGTAGTAATTCTGTTAGGAAAGGTGAAATAGGGAAAATCCTAAGCGTAGATTAATATTTGGATAATATTCAATGGCGGCACTCTTGAGGATTTTCCTTCTGAGTAAGTTAATCTACGCATACATAATGGAAATTAGTGTCTGTGTGGTACAATACGTCAAGCTTGGTCGGGAGCATACGGCACGCGTGCCACATGAGGCACGCCAGTCAATTCCCAATGTCACGCAGCCGCAAATGACATCACGAAGTCCGAACCAATAACTATTACAACGCAAAGACATTTAGCTGTTTCAAAACTGCTCACTCGTTGTACTCTCATTCATAATAAAAACTTAAAAAAGACTTTTAAAAAACAGTTTATTTCTGTTAATATGGTTTAAATATTATTTCATGTATTACTATAAAAATATATATTGTAGTACAGGTATATTGACTTTGACTTGTATAAAAATACGTCTGCTGTTTACACACTGAATGATTTTAAAGCCACAAGTCCACAATATAGTCAGCTAAAGGTTGCGTCCTCTGTGCTAAAACATTTCAAACATAGAGTTTCCCAAAGAATAAAATAGGATGCAGACAAAGGGATTCTAACGACTACACAGACACCACATAGGTTCTTGATAATGACAAAAATAACAAAAATGAACTATGGACAGTTCATCCACAACTTCGAGCTCAATAATCAACACCTTATCTTAAAATTATAAAAATATAATAAAAATACAGACAGACTTTTCTAATCAAACTTTTTGGGGGATTAATATTTGCTGCCTAAATATTACTTTTTCGTAGACATAAAATCGTATGTTTAGGTCTTGTTGAACCGTCCTCGTAATTTTAGTCTATAGCATAACTTGATCAGCGTTAATTTTGTGTATCCTCTTCCATCAAGTTAATACAAATTTATGCGCATTTTTATTGATACTCAACTGCAGACATACTTATTAATTCCGATCAGAATATTCTACTGGCAATAAAGCCTCCCAGTACCTCTGGCGCGGTAATAACGATCTGGGTTTCATTCAAATAAATTTGCAAATATTTTGTCACTACCAATAATAAACATGTATGTTGTGGCGCGTTAAAGAGAAAATAATCCCATGTTTCTCCAAAAGCTAAATAACGACACACTCACCTACATACATACGCACTAAATAATAATAATGAAGAAAAAAAAACAAGAACGGAAGTCATATATTTATTTAAAATTGTTTCCGTCATTTATCTTCAAGATCTGTTTTCTGATTAGCTGGTTCCGGAAAAAAAAATGGCCAAATGCTAATTTCGCAGTTTCCTTCAGTCTACAAAAATGTCTTGGAGTCAGCTGGAAATGGTTCGTCTTCTGCTGCGGTGCCAGACTCCTATAATTGGTTGCTCGAGGTGGGCTCTTATTTATCTATCTAAAAAAATAACATACTATCAAGCAGGGGAGATGAAGAGATTATTAAAATTGATGAGATGGGGTCCTAGCAATTTGCGTGTCTTTCAAGCAAATGTCTACAACAGAAACTGGATAATGTATTTAAATATTTATATATATCATAAGCCATATATATATATATATATATATATATATATATATATATATATATATATATATATATATATATATATATATATATATATATATATATATATATATATATATATATATATACCTTTGTCGATTTAATACATAAATACGCACACACAACCTCTCTTTTATCAGCCAAAACTCTTCACCAGGAAAGCTTTTGAAAGCCGAAACTACATAAAAAATGTCTATTGAAATTTTTCCGGAAACCAGGACAAACCAAAATAAAAATAAAGAAAAAAAAAAAAACCTTAACAAGATGCTTTCGTTCACTTTCAACTAAATTATATATATGTATATGTGGAGACGGATGGAATTATATACACATGGACACACACGCACGTGCGCACACTTTCACAGACACACACACACATATATATATATATATATATATATATATATATATATATATATATATATATATATATATATATATTTATTTAATACCTGTGTAATACTTATATCAGTAAAATCTCTTTAATAATGGAATATGAAAGCCGAAAACACTCAAAAACCGGACAAAATGTGTGAGAGAATGTGCCTCTGTGTTTAAAAAAAAATATAATAATGTATCAAAGAAGGTACTTAAATTTCCTTGTTATGTCGCGACTTAAAAAGGAGAGGAAACCCAATTCTGTAATTACAGTATTATATTTTTTCTTGTCCTGTTTTACCGCCTGACGATTGTGTGATCTTCTAGAATAAATAAATAAATAAATAATAAACAGCACGTGCACATGAAACTTTTGGGATAAAGATCGCTTTTTTATTTCCAGCATTTTGTATATACACACACACACACACACATATATATATATATATTTAAAGATATTTTTGTCGGTACAAAATTTAATGAAATAAAAATGTAAAATTTAATATTACAAGACATATTAAAACAATATTAAATAATAAAAAAAAAACACTCAACAACAACGTGGGGAGAAGCAACCAGTTTCGCTCCCGCTCATCAGGCTTCCACGGGAGATTCAAAATTAAAACAGAGAAAGGTACAATAAGAATAGGTGGAAAAAAAATACATATATGTACATATATATACCTGTATACATGCAAGAAGGAACTAGAGGCAGATGACAGCGAGTCCCAGCAAACACTCACGTTGTTTGCACAAAGAAGGCTTGCGGGACCCGATGTATATATATATATATATATATATATATATATATATGTGTGTGTGTGTGTGTGTGTGTGTGTGTGTGTGTGTGTGTGTTTTCCCTATGAATTCTCATGCCACGTGGGAGATTACATCTCTCAGTCAGTTATGTGCCATGCGTGATACACGCTTAGCCGATCATGTATCTTTCGATACACGACTGACGAGGTATGTATGCCATTTCTTTCTGTGGTACACCAGTTACTATCGAAGGCTATAGAACCCGGTCTGTCATGCTATTTACCCATAGCTGGGGGAGAAGAAGAGGATTCACCCCTTTCCCATGTGCCAGGCGTGATACACGCTTAGGCAATCATGTATCTTTCGATACATGACTGACGAGGCAGATGTTTTTTTCCCGCAGTAGATTGCAATTTCTTTCTGCCATCTAGACCAGTTGCCATCCAAGGCTATAGAACTCGGTCTGTCCTGCTATTTACCCATGCGGCTTGCTTACAAACAGAATTGTTCATAACCATTTCTATTCTCACATGTCGAAGTGCAATTTTAAATGCACTGAAACAAAGTTGCATCGTTGTAGTAAACTGATTGTGTCCATATGAAAAAAATATAATAAATAATTAGTGTTTTACTATCGGTATTGAGCCCTCTTTTGAATTTATGCTGGGAACGCTAGAATTTATATGTTTTTTTTCCTTCGCATTACATTCGGATATATATATATATATATATATATATATATATATATAATCTCCTTTATCCTACGTATCACACCTCATTCATCATATCTATTTTAACAGTAGTCTTCTATCTTGAATGGCTCTCAGTGGAAACAAAGATCAACATTTTTTTTTTCATTCATAGAATACGCCTCATTGACCTAAACCATTTTAACAAACTCATCCATACTCAGAATATTGGTGTCACGTATGACCGGGTACTCCTACTTTATACTTAGAGATCCATGATAAAATTCAATGAAGAATCTGCAATGTCATTCGTCTTGTCCAGGTATCTCGGCCTTAGTCATTTTCCCACCGCCATAATATGATTTCCCTGTGACTTTTCTAGAAATGCTTCCTTGCTAATTGTGCTGAGGAACTTTCTTTTATGGTATTTAGATTTTATGAATTTAACCGCAGTACTAGATTGGCAGGTTGGTCTCATCATTTTACATTTGAATTGGCTAGATGTAACTGTAAGTTTTATGCTAAGAGTTTGTTCCTGTTGCTTTCAAATCAAGTTTGATCTTCAAAAACTTTTAGCATTATCTTCTGTTTTTATAATTCCTGTTCTATTATTGTTCTCACTCCTTAATGTTTCTCTTTTTCTTATATTCTTTCATACTCAGTCACTCCCTGCTTCTTAGTGGCTTTATTGCCTTGCTTGGGATTAAATGATTAAAAACACACCCACACACAAATGAGTGTCAAAAGGATGGGGTTTTTTCTTATATTCTTTCATACTTGATTTCATAATGATTGAAGGCAGTTCTGAATGTAGCAACAATTATGTTACCGTTAATCCTTGTGATGCTAGTAATATTTTTTCTTTTTCAGTGTCTTTTTAAATGCTTATTTTATATCATATTCTGATAACTAAAATAACTTGTTAATTCCTGTTCTCTTATTGTTCTCCCGCCTTAATAATGTTTTTCTTATATTACTTCACAGTTAATAACCCCCTGCTTGTTAATAGCATTGTTGCCATGCTTGGGGTGAAATGATTAAAAAAAAAAAAAAAAAGTTTGCCTTAAGTGGCTTTCGAACAAATCAATCAAAAACTCTTTTATCCATATAACGCACTTCATTCCTTTTGTGATCTCAACAAACACTCGTTGACACTTTCGTGATGTCAACGAATGCTCGTTGTGACTTTCGTAATGCTCGTTGTAGTAGAGACTTTGTAATCGCAGATACAACTATAGTACTCCGTTGAACAATACTGGTTTCAGACGCCTTCGACTATCACTCGCACTAATAGTACTTGCTCGATAATACGCGATCAACAAGTAATCCGTAATGTGATCAGTATAGAGAAATAGTATAATGAAAAGAGTAGAGAATAGCGGTCCGTATAGTAATAGAGGATAGAGTAGAAATAGCGATCCGTATCGTATAGAGGATAGACTAGAAATGGCGATCAATCTGGACGTTACACGATTTCTTATCTATGGGTTTCCTTTATGGTCATGTAATCCACTTAATTCAATAATGGGATCGCCTGTGTTTGCTCACTGGCGATCTATGTTCAAACTCAAGTGTGACACAGCGACACTTTATTCCTATATAACGATAACCCTTTTAACAGTAATAACTCTCGAGCCTTGTATTTCATGAAAAGATTTAATTTTTCTATTCTCTTTCCAGGTTTGATGTGCGGAAAGCAAGGTGCAGATATCGTTTTTGTCTTGGATTCTTCCTTCAGTATCTGGAGAATACATTTCCAGGAACAACTAAGATTTGTCGTCAATGTGGTCGACCAGTTCCCAGTTGGCAAAAACCAAGGTGACTTTCATATCGCAGTGATCACCTACAGCGAGAACGTGACGGTCCAGTTCCACCTGAAGGACTTCGTCGACAAGGAACAATTGAAACGGGCGGTAATGCGAATTAAGCGGCCGGTAGAGGGCGGGACTTACACGTTCCGGGCCCTGAAATACGCCCGACAACGAATGTTTATCACAAGGAACGGAGGACGAACATATTCGGATAAGATCATTATCGTCATCACCGATGGACTGTCACAGAATACGACAGCGACCCGGTTGGAGGCGACACGGGCGCACTACGAAGGGATTCAGGTTTTTGCTATAGGCGTTGGAGGGGGTGTCGATAAACAGGAATTGGAACTCATAGCGTCGGAGCCGTCAAGAAATCACGTATTTACTGTTGATAATTACAACTTCTTGGATTCTATTAAGCGAAAAGTGGCAAGGGAGACCTGTCGAGGTACATATATATGGCTTTTTAAGAATGAGTTTTTGAGTCGTTCCTAACATGATTTCTTTCTGTTTCACAGATTTTTACACATGCGCAGTAGAAAGATTGGGTAAACGTGGACGGTTTTTCCCTTGACACCGCTATCATTTAAACTACCTTCACTCCTCGGCGATGTTGATTATTATAAAAAAACGATGATGAAATACATAATGAAAATGAAATGATAGATATTTTGTTTTATATTTACACAATTTACATTGTCTGGACTGCTGTACTCATTTTTAATGTCATATTCTCGATGTTTCGGTCGTTGTACTCTTCAGGTAATATACGTCGGAATTTCGAACCGAACACTTTATTTTGTACCCCGGTGTAGATTGTTCTAGTTCATGCCCCTTCCAGATATCACAGTTTCAGTTATCTCCCTTTAGTACCACAAATGGGTACACTTAAAGTGCTGGTTAACTTGACCTAAAGAGTTGTCGACAAAAACTTGGAAACTTGAGTTACTAAAGAGAATTAACAGAAAGGGCATGGCACGTGGAACTAGAACAATCTACCCCAATGGACTAAATAAAGGGTTCGGTTCAAAAATTTCAACGCTTACTACTCAAAGAAGGTCGGAGCGTACAACGGCCGAAACGTCGTGAACATGACAATAAAGATGAGGATGGGATGTTGTAAATATAAAATTATTAAATAAGTTTTTTTTTTTTTTTTTTATGGTACAAATTTTAACAATAGCTAGGTAAAAGCAAAATTTATATGGCATTTTTAAAAAAGCTAAAAAGGAACAAACAGTTTCGTCCCAGGACTTATCAAGTTTATTTTCTGGGATATAAAAAATATATAAGCGTGTAAATTAAATTAATATGACGAATGGAAAGGAAAAAATATGAATTTCAAGGATTTAGAGTCCTTGTATATCAGATCACGTGGGCTTTCCCTTTTTGAAACACAGCGAATGCTTACTGGGTCTGAATGTTATTGGACTCTAATTTTCTTGAAATTCCTTTTTTTTTCCTCACCTTCCATTCGTTATATTAATTTAATTTACACACTTATAAAATAAACTTGATAAATCCTGGGACGAAACCAGTTGTTCTTTTTTAGCTTTTTTTGAAATGCCATATGAATTTTGCTTTTTCCTAGCTATTATAAAATTATTATTTTAAATAAACAATCTAATAATTAAGTACTGTTGTTTTAATACTTCCGTTTTCAAGAATAAAAAATGTATAAATTCATTTCCATGTTTAGGTTTCATTATAATTCAAATAATCGCTTTCTGAAACAATAAATATTGCCGAGGAGTGAAGGTAGTTTAAATAATAGCGGTGTCAATGAAAAGCCGTCCTTTTAACACTGTTTTTTTTTCTTTCTTTTTTTTTTTTTTTTGCGGGCAGGAAAGTCCAAGTTTGTGAAAGATTGTATTGCGCCATTATTACAAATATGATAATCTCGTAAATATTTGTATGTGGGAATGTGTCGTTAATGTAACGATTATCGACAAAATGAAATCGGCGAGCCGAATTCAAATTCTAACCTAGTGAGGTGTGTTCACTTTTGTATAAATGCCAGTTCGTTCCACACATTTAGAAATTAAATAACAGGGTAGACTACGCTCTTTAGCCTTATGTGGTAATCAGTCTAGAAGAATAACTACTCTGAATTTTGAATCGCAATAAAGGCCAACCACTTCACTGCTTTTCTCAAAAGTTATAGTACCCAACAGGAAACTGTAGACAGGATTGACTACCTCCTGGTTATAAAATGATTTTTTAAAGGTAATTTAAAAGCATATCGTTGCCTTTTTTCCGAAAGTGAAAGGGGAGGGGGCATAAAGGTCAGAAATTAAATTTTGCTCTACTTTGTTTTGAGCCCTTTTTTTTAAAAGTAAATGCTATGAAGTACGGATTTTAACACCATTTGTTTTGGGGTTTTTTTTCGCTTGCAGATGGAATTTGAAAAATCTATCTGTAACATATCGATTTTAACTATGTTCGAATGATTGCCAAAATATACACTGCTAAGTCAAGACTTTATGACAACCTGTTTCAGTTTTCCATTTATCCATAAAACCCGATCTGGTAAAGAAGCTAAAAATATTTACGGGTTTTCTCTTAATCCTCAGCTTGATCCAGACCCTAAAAACTCTGCTCAAATGACCAAACCTCAGATGTCTTTAAATCGGTTTTTCTTTGGGCTTCCTCTTGCCTTGCGTTGTATGGTGTCGTGTTGTGTGTGTGTACACGAAAGTAATGTATCTTTATTTATTAATCCGACAGATTTTATCGCTTTAAACGTTATTTATAGTGGATACTCATATTTGAGTAGACGCCCCGTTTATTAACTAAACAGTATATTTATTCATTTATTTATTCTTGTCTGCCGGATTGAATATTCGTGAAATCTTATTAAAGAAAAAATATGACCTTCCAGCAGAACTCGAACATGCAGATCTAACGACAGTTCTCACTGCTTAGTGGGTGCAAGTCCGGGTCCTATCGGATTATTTTCTTTAATAAAATCTCTGGAATCGAACATTCAGGCCCGTGGACAAAAATAAATAAATACAGTATACTGTTTAATAGTGACAAAAAAATAAATGGAACGCCCATTCAAATAGGAGTATATACTACGAATAACATTTAAAATATATCCATGTGCTAATTAATTGAAACAACCGCTTTAGTTTCCTTTCTTTCACCATACGGTCAGTTTTAGACCCACTGGAGTGACAGGATATAATCAATTTCTGTTTTCTTCAGATTAAGTCATTTGCAGTGATAAGCAGTAATATGAATCCATTTCCGGGTGTGTGATGAAATATGTTAGGCCTTGTAAAATATTGCGTCATCCGGGATTGCATCAGATTTTTATCACTTCCAGACACTACTGTCCCGACTGTCGATTAGTTGTCCTATGACCATTGTCTGCGATGGACATTACTCCAAGGGAGTGTACGAAAACTTCTAACGCTGCCTTACCAGTGAGCAAATCAAAGTACTATAGAGTGGCTCGGAAACTCTGATTTAAATCCAATCGAGAATCTATGGTCAATCGGCAAGTAACTACGTCGCGGAAGGGACATACGAATACTAACATATTTCATTGGAAAACATACGAAAAAAAATAATAACAGAATTATTTGTTTTGTTTCAATTAATTTGCACAAGATTCTATATACTAGTCGAATTACCCGTGCCTTGCTGCGTGTTACACGTTTTTGTAAAAACATAATGATTGAATTAAAATCATTGTTATAATTTGTGGAGAAAAATGATGCATTTCAATATTACTCAATAATCTTGCCGATGTGACCTCCATCTTCTGGTTTTCTCCTTCTATATTTTGGATAGGAGCCATTCTCTTGTTCAAATTTAGATAGATAGATTATTTACAATATTCAGAATATTGTTCTCATCTTTGTTATTTATTCAACGTTTCGGAAAAATTTCAACTACTTAGATAAGCATTTTATGATCAAATGGAGGGTGCCTCCCTTTGATCATAATATACTTATCTAAGTACCCTAAGAGCCATACGTTTCGGCCGTTGTACGCTCCGGCCTTCTTCATGTGGTCAGGTGGTTCAGTTCGACATTCCAACCACCTGAAGAAGGCCGGAGCGTACAACGTCCGAAACGTTGAAATAAATATGGCAACGAAAAAAAGGACAATAATACGAATAATGTAAATAGTGTACATAATACCTCATCTGAGATATATATATATATATATATATATATATAGAGAGAGAGAGAGAGAGAGAAAGAGAGAGAGAGGATTAATACAAAGATTTTCATAGATTAACTTTTTTTTAACCCAATGAAGTGCAGTTATCCCGTACGATCACCGAAGTTAAGCAACGTTATGTCTTGTCAGTAACTAGATGAGTGACAGCTTGCGAATATCAGGAGCTGCAAGCTTGGATGTGCAGGTGGTGCAATGTATAACGACTCGGACTTTGAAATAGGAGAATCGGTTTCTAATTCCAATCGTGTTCGTTATATTCACTTAGGCGCAAATACACTTGGGAAAGGTATGAATCCACCTCTTCTCCCTCCAACTATGGGTTAATTAGTATGAATTGTATGAGTAAAGCGTTATCTCCAAAGAATTCTTACAATATAAAAATATTTTCTGGCTTTAAATATATGAAAATTCCACACTGAGACAAAGGCGCTATTTTTATATATTCAAAGCTTACTTTCTTGAAAAAGATGGGCGCAATATAATCTTCATATTTTCATACTCTGATACGTATTTGGCTGAGAGGAATCCGCCTGGTGGTTAAAACAGTTGCGTATATTTCAGTTTTTTGTTAGAATTCGAACCTTGTTTTGAAACTGCTATGATTTGTCTTTCTTTTTAGAATTATGCGTTTTTTTATTTTCTTTCTTTCATTTAATTTTTCTTTGTATCTTCCTCATATGTTTTTGTTTTCCGCCACTTCCTCGTCTTCCTCATCTGTTTTCCCCCTCTTCCTCCTCTTTCTCTTGCTCGTCTTCCTCATGTGTTTTCTCCCTCTTCCTCCTCTTTCTCTTGCTCGTCTTCTTCCTCTGTTTTCTTCCTCTTCCTCCTCTTTCTCTTCCTCGTCTTCCACATCTGTTTTCTCCCTCTTCCTTCTCTTTCTCTTCCTCGTCTTCCTCATCTGTTTTCCCCCTCTTCCTCCTCTTTCTCTTGCTCGTCTTCCACATCTGTTTTCTCCCTCTTCCTCCTCTTTCTCTTGCTCGTCTTCATCATCTGTTTTCTCCCTCTTCCTCCTCTTTCTCTTGCTCGTCTTCATCATCTGTTTTCTCCCTCTTCCTCCTCTTTCTCTTGCTCGTCTTCTTCCTCTGTTTTCTCCCTCTTCCTCCTCTTTCTCTTCCTCGTTTTCCTCATCTGTTTTCTCCACCTTCCTTCTCTTTCTCTTCCTCGTCTTCCTCATCTGTTTTCTCCCTTTTCCTCCTCTTTCTCTTCCTCGTCTTCCTCATCTGTTTTCCCCCTCTTCCCCCTCTTTCTCTTGCTCGTCTTCATCATCTGTTTTCCCCTCTTCCTCCTCTTTCTCTTGCTCGTCTTCTTCCTCTGTTTTCTCCCTCTTCCTCCTCTTTCTCTTCCTCGTTTTCCCTCATCTGTTTTCTCCACCTTCCTTCTTTTCTCTTCCTCGTCTTCCTCATCTGTTTTCTCCCTCTTCCTCTTTTCTCTTCCTCGTCTTCCTCATCTGTTTTCTCCCTCTTCCTCCTCTTTCTCTTGCTCGTCTTCCTCATCTGTTTTCTCCCTCTTCCTCCTCTTTCTCTTGCTCGTCTTCCTCATCTGTTTTCTCCCTCTTCCTCCTCTTTCTCTTCCTCGTCTTCCTCATCTGTTTTCTCCACCTTCCTTCTCTTTCTCTTCCTCGTCTTCCTCATCTGTTTTCTCCCTCTTCCTCCTCTTTCTCTTCCTCGTCTTCCTCATCTGTTTTCCCCCTCTTCCTCCTCTTTCTCTTGCTCATCTTCCTCATCTGTTTTCTCCCTCTTCCTCCTCTTTCTCTTGCTCGTCTTCCACATCTGTTTTCTCCTCTTCTTCCTCCTTTTCTCTTGCTCGTCTTCCACATCTGTTTTCTCCCTCTTCCTCCTCTTTCTCTTGCTCGTCTTCCTCATCTGTTTTCTCCCTCTTCCTCCTCTTTCTCTTCCTCGTCTTCCTCATCTGTTTTCCCCCTCTTCCTCCTCTTTCTCTTCCTCGTCTTCCTCATCTGTTTTCTCCCTCTTCCTCCTCTTTCTCTTCCTCGTCTTCCTCATCTGTTTTCTCCCTCTTCCTCCTCTTTCTCTTGCTCGTCTTCCTCATCTGTTTTCTCCCTCTTCCTCCTCTTTCTCTTCCTCGTCTTCCACATCTGTTTTCTCCCTCTTCCTCCTCTTTCTCTTCCTCGTCTTCCACATCTGTTTTCTCCCTCTTCCTCCTCTTTCTCTTCCTCGTCTTCCTCATCTGTTTTCTCCTTCTTCCTCCTCTTTCTCTTGCTTGTCTTCCTCATCTGTTTTCTCCCTCTTCCTCCCCCTTTTCCTCTTCTGTTTTCTCCCTCTTCTTCCTCTTCCTCCTCTTCCTCCTCTTCCTCTTCTGTTTTCTCACTCTTTCTCTTGCTCCTTTCTTTTTTTTCTTCATCTTTTGTTTTCTCTCTCTCCCTCATCTGTGTCTTTGTCTTCCTCACCTTCCTCTTTTGTTTTCTCCTTTTTCCTCCTCTTCCACTTCCTCATCAGTTTTCTTTCTCTTCCTCCTCTTCGATTTTCTCCCTCCTCTTCCTCTTCCTCGTCCATTTTCTTCCCCTTCCTCCTCTTCCTCTTCCTTGTCCATTTTCTTTCTCTTACTCCGCTTTCTCTTCTATTTTCTCCCTTTTCCTCCTCTTCCTGATATATCTTCTTCCTCTTCCTCTTCTGTTTTTATCCTCTTCCTCCTCCTCCACTTCCTCATTCACCTTCCTCTTTCTCCTAATCCTCTTCTTCCTCTTCATTTTTTTTTCTCTTCCCCTTCAGTTTTTTTCTCTTCATTTTCTGTTCTCTTCCTCTTTTCTTTTCTCGTTCTTTTTCTTCCGTTTTCTTTCTTTTCTGGTTCCGCCACTATTATTATTATTATTATTATTTTTATTATTATTATTATTATTATTATTATTGTCGTTGTTGTTGCTGTTGTTGTTGTTGTTTTTTGTTTTTTCTGTAATTTGATTATTTTCTTTTTCACTTTGTCCTTGCATTGACTACGTTTTTATTCATTTTATTTTTTTAAATTTTCTCTTTTTGTTTTCTACTTCTTCTTATTATTGACATTTATATTGTTTTATTATTTTCATTCTCCAGCTTCATTTTCTTTCACTGAATCTAGAAAACTCTTACTTTTTTTCATTTTTCTCTTTTCTTCATGTGATTTAGACTCTTTTCTTTGATTTTGTTGTTCATGTGCCTCTTCTTTGCCCTCTTCTTGTTGTTGCTGTTATTATTATTATTATTATTTAGCTGTTTTCATTCTTTTTATTATTATTATTATTATTATTATTATTATTATTATTTCATCCTCACCACCGGAAGTACTTGTGGAACATCAATCGGAGGGAAGTAACAGCAAATCTCCATTAATCTCCAGACTATGTTTGTCGTTTCTGTCCTCCATTTTCTTTTCCTTCTCTTTCTACTGAGTTTCGATTTCTTAAAATCCTTGGCGAAAGAAGGAAAGAAAATAAATTCTTTATAATAGCCGGTTGTTTCTCACTGATATTGTCTTTTACTCTCACTCGTCGATTATAATGGAAGAATTTCCTGCCTCTCCAGGATTTTCAGTTCGCTCTAATTCCATTCCTCTTGTCAAATGGAATTTATAGTGAATAAAAATGTCGACAATCTTGTATATAATTTTCGCTTTTGAGTGATTGTTGTCCGCCATAAAACTTGTGATGTTTGGTTAAATAGGTTAACGAGAAGAAAGATAATGAGATGAAGAAAGAGGGAAAGAGAGAAAAGAAGGAGAAGGAGAAGAATAGAATGAAGAGGAGAGAGAAAAAGGAGGGAAGGAGTAGAAGGAAGGGAAAAGGAGGAGAAGAGGAAAAGGTGCAGGAGAGAAGAAAGACGTGGAGGAAAAGAAGACAAAAAGAGAGGGAAAAGAAGTGTGATAAAAAAGAAAAGAAACAAAAGAAAAATAAGTGGGAAAAGAAAAAGAAAGAGAGGGAAGAATAAAAAGAAAGGGAAAAGAAAGAGATAAGGAAGATGTACAGAAAGGGAAAAAAAGAAAGGGAGAAATAGGCGAGGAAGATGAAAAATAATTGTGAGGAAAGAAAAAGACAGCACAGTTTGATTGGGTAGGAGCAGTGAATCACGATGAATTGTGCAAAGGAATTCGTTTCAATACTCCTAGCTTTGTATATATATATATATATATATATATATATATATATATATATATATATTAAAAGACAAAATGTATCGTCCACATATCGCTGATACATAGACGGTGCATTGTCGTGAGTGAGGAGGGACGACTCATAAAAGCCGACAAAAATGTTGACCAAAGCAGGACCCAAAGGAGAGCCCATAGCTACCCCATCTATCTGTCTGTACATGATATTGTTAAAGCTAAACTCCACAGACATAGTAGCAAATTTCATAAGCTCAACAAAAACCATTTCAGGGATATCCGGAGGTGACAAACTACTTCGATATAACATGTTGCAACAAATATCAATCGTTTCCAACACGGGAACACAGGTAAACAGAGAGCATACGTCAAACGAACACATAAATTTATTTTTTGAAGGAGTATCACGAATAATCTGAGCAAACGAAAAGGAATCTTTGATAGTATACGCACATATATATATGTATGTATGTATGCGTGCATCTGTGCGTATAAAGACAAAGGAAAACTTTTGTTTACCGACACGTTTTGTCCCCTGAGTAAACATCCGACAGTACTCAATATAATATAACAGAACAATTAAGCATATATTAATCAATATACATATAATCCCTCACCGTTACATATGCATAATTGTCAAATATAATTTTAAAATTAAAAGAACTGTAATCCCACCATAATATATAATTACGCTAACATTGTGATAACCAGTTATGTTATGTTTCAAATTTCGTAACAGTCAATCCATACTTAGTACCAAAAGATCATGAAAATCCTTGTCGTTCTAGCGGTGAGAAATAATATGTATATTTGATAATATATATATATATATATATATATATATATATATATATATATATATATATATATATATATATATAATATTAGTAGTGGTAAATATACACATACATATGCAAAATATATAAATATATATACATAGGTGCATACACATACATGTATATTTTTTTTAATAAAAAAATTCAAGAGGATAGAATCCAGGTAGAACTCAATGTCCAGGACAGAGTAAGGATATAATAAAAAAACACTAATATTCCATGGTCAAATTTATTCCATTGGAATCGTAAATACGATCCAATTCATCAGACCTACGAATTGGATCGTATTTACGATTCCAATGGAATAAATTATGACCATGGAATATTAGTGTTTAACCTTTTATATATATATATATATATATATATATATATATATATATATATATATATATATATAAGAACATAGAAGTCAAAACTCAGAGGCGACAGGCTGTTTCATATTTGACTTCAATGTTCACTTTATATATATATATTTACATACGCTCTATCTCTGATATTTAGCACTTTATCCCATATATAATGTTAATGATCAGATTTGAATCAGAGCAGGAAACAGCAGTATTAAAATATTATCAATACAAGTGTGAAAATAATAAAGTAAAAATTAAAATAACATATGGAGCTTTTAACTTTAAATTGAATCCACTACCTTGGTTCCAACCTTACGGTATCCTCAAGGTTGAAACCAAGGTAACGGATTCAACTGACCTCTTTTAAAGATTTTAAATATATATATATATATATATATATATATATATATATATATATATATATATATATATAAAGTATGTATGTATGTATAGGCGTTCACTCTATGCAAATCAGAAGATGGATCTAATTGTCTAAAATGGAAATAAAAGTATTCAAATTGCTGTATGTAGTTCTTTCGGTAGAAAACATTATGCAGATAAAAGAAAAGTACTAGAAACTTCCGTTGAACCTGCGGGACATGAAGGGGGTACATCGTGCCCTTAACAATAGGAATACTGGAAATCTGTTCAAAGTTTCCATGAACGACACCAGAAGAATTAAAAGTCTAGAAATATCCGGAATACCGAGGAAGGTGCTGGAGAATAGAGAAAACAAATCGGCACCTGTATCTGTCTATATTTCTGAGATGGGGTATTATGTACATTATTTACGTTATTCGGACTATTCTCCTCATCTTTGTCTCCATATTTATTACAACGTCTCGACCTTTGTACGCTCCGGCCTTCTTCAGGTGGTTGGAATGTCGAACTTATGTGGAGAACTTTCAGAGATAAATTAACAGGAGATAACTGATAACTGACATCCATTAAACATGGCACGTGGAACTAGAACAGTCTACGAAATAAAGGGTTAAGTTCGACATTCCAACCACCTGAAGAAGGCCGGAGCGTACAACGGCTGAAACGTTGTAATAAATATGGTGACAAAGATGAGGACAATAGTCCGAATAATGTAAATTGGCACCTGATACATAGCGACAAATTCGAAATAATGATTGTCTAAATACAAATAGCAAAAGCCCAAGGGAAAAAAAACAAACTATTCTAAATAACAGAAATAATATTTTTGAACCTTATCACGTACCATAAACAAACTAAGGGCAGTGACACGTCAATCATGACAGAAAACGTAAAAATACAGAAAGTTTAGTAGCCAGTAATATTACAAAACGGAAATTTAAAAATAAGCAATTTCCAAATTCACAGATTCGATAATGAGAAAAATGGCAGTAAATTTTCTTAAAACACTGTTCTACATTAAGATTAATTTGTATAAGAAACGAAGGATTTAAAACCAGTGGATAACCTATCGCTATTTCCATGGCAAATGTTCGGACGAGCTACATAACATAATTCCACCAGTTCAGACCTTCACAGCTAAGCCTCTTGCTGCACTATCGCTATTTCCATAGCAAATGTTCAGACGAGCTACACCATAGTTCCACCAGTTCAGACCTTCACAGCTAAAACACGCCATGCCATGTATACGAGGTCGACTCATCCTAATTCCCTACATATTCCACTAGTAAAGAGTTAGTTCCACTCAAATAGCTACTCCCCAAGAATGGTCACTATGTGAAACAGACTCCCGAGACAATGGTTACGACAATCTTAATCTCTTCAAGCCTATCCTACATATCCTCATAACATGCACTTCTTACATCTTCACTTTATGCGCTTACAACAACCTGGTTCAGTAAGCCTCTACATTGAGTTGCTCCTGCGCCGTGTGTTTTGTGATTACAAGTATAAAATCAGTTAGATTCCGAGAGAGTAACGTATTGGTGTAATATTCTCTGTTTTTGGTTGTTGCATAATGCGGGAAGAGAACTGGCCTCAGTATCCTGCCAGACAATCAATGAAAGTCAAGTGCGGAGGTTACTTAAAGTGAATCCCGACAGAGGAATGCAGAATCATGTGGATCTCAAAGTTGCATCCGGTTTTGCAAGCGTGGAAAAGAATTGTTATGCAAGCAGTTATTACTTCAAATCTTATTTCTTTTTAATTTTCAAAACCGGAGTAGACGCCTCGTCTATTTTAAGCAGTGTTTATTTCGTTTAAAATAAATGGAGCGTCTACTCAGATACGGGTATCCAATTAAAAAAATAAAACGCTTAAAGTAATACAAATTTGTCGGCTTAAAAAAAAGTTTATTAGTTCTTTAGAAACATGCAGTTATATAAGCAACCACCCCTGTGAGGAAATGGGCGGTATCGCAGATATAGTAGACGAGGATGTAAGGTTTCGGAAAAGTAAATGTTGCAGAACGTAAGTATATTATTGAACAGGAATCTCTTCGTTCTCTGAAAGCACCTCCAGTTTCTGGGGCGATCTTTATGCAATATGTCCTTTGTCAGATGATGAAAACGGTGAAAATAATACGTTGACGTTGGTGAAGTTGAAGTCATTCTCTGTCCGCCCAATGTCCAGATTAGAATCTTTGGAAGACTATCGGCCATGATGCTAGGGCAAGAAAACCGACGACAATGGTTGGTGGCTGAAACTGCCAGAGGCAAAAAAAGAAAAAAAAAAAAAACACGGACAAAAACACGCCTTAAAATGTAAACCAATAGTAAAGTGATCATAATATCCAAAAGTCATTCAAAAAGGGATCTGTAGCTTATTATTAATATTTGTCAGAAATATTAAATGCTGTGAATTTAATTTACATGTCTATTTAGAATTTTGGTTTTCAATGTCTTTCTTAATCTTTCCTCAATGTTTCTTAATCCTTAGATTTTATAAAACTAAGAAAGTTACTATGGTGAAGGAAAACTACAAAAAAAAAAAACCTTAGGAAAGGAAAGCAAGAAGAAAGGACTAACTATTAACAATAAGAAAACATAACTTAGAGTCGCCACCACGATAGCCAAAGAAATCAGAACTGGAGAAATCAGAAGGAAACAGGTACAAAAATCTATCTATCTAGATAGTGTAGTAACAGACGTTGGAAAGTGTGACACAGGCAGTTTTATAGGAATAGCAAAAGATATCATCTAGAAACTAAGTAAAGTATTAAGAAATAGGAAAATGTTGATACAAGTAAAAGAGCGTTGAATTGATGCGCTATGTCAACCCTTCTAACAGATGAAGCGAAAGCGACAGAGATGGGGTTTTACAGACGGATGCTGGGAAGACGATGTACCAGACACGTGACCAGTGAAGGTCTAAAGAAAATGGAGACGTAAAGGACACTTATACTTAAAATTAAAGAGAGACAGTTGAAACTTCTGGACATATTATGAGGAAAGAGAACTTGACAAATTTAACACTCGTAGAACATCTTGATAGAAAGAGCTGACGCGAAAAACTGCTGGTGAGCTTACGAGTGAGTTTAGGTGAATAAATGGCAGAATGAGGGCAAAGAACGACGAAAAAAGTCAAATATGGCCATTGCTTAGAGCGACAAGAGACAGAATGTCGTGGAAGGTCATGATCAAAATGGCGGCCAAAAATAACGATGCAGATCAATTTTCCAAAATGTCCAAAAATGGAATTGTAAACTTTCCAATAAACAATAACAAAAGAAAGAAAAAGAATACTAAGCAAACAAACATATATATATATATATATATATATATATATATATATATAAGTGCGCAGGTATGCAGAAAATAGAAAAGAACACGTTGGGTGCATAATCCGGGGTTCCTTAGTATTTTTTGTTTTTTATTTTTTAGAAGACAGTGCTCCATACAAAGTAGAGCTTTATTATAATAATATTTTTTGTTTAAAAATATGATTCCTTTGCTACATAAGAGTCCTCATGTTTTTCAAAAACGAGCCAAACCATCCAAATAATTATTAATTCCTAAAATTTCGCTTGAGGATGAAACGACTAAACACCTCAATTCAACTTAATTTTAATAATTATTTGGATGGTTTCGGCTCTCGTTTTTGAAACATGAGAACTCTTATGTAGCGAAGGAATCATATTTTTAAACAAAATTATTATTATTATTATTATATATATATATATATATATATATATATATATATATGAAAAAAGGCAAGAGAAAACTATACTTAGTTTGGCTGTATAACATCATGGCGAAATCGAGTCATGTTCTTAAATAGTCCTGTCAGATCAAGACTTTCATATTGATGCTATGCATGGCGCCCAAATCGTTCAGATATATCTAAACTCTCAGACACCTTCTTAGATCAATCGTTAAAAATGGCTTCGAGCGAATTAAGCTTGTAGGTCTTAAAGACTGGCGCTACAGAATCACAGACAAAGATCTGTACCAAATAACAGAAACTACATCAACAACTAAAATGGATCACATGTGACTTGAAGAGAAAATAATGATATAATCATGATGTTGATATTCCACACTACTTGAAACAAAAGGTTAGCTGAGAAAAACCCAGCAATGCTAGAAATAATCATAATGATTCATAGAGTTGAGATCCTGTTTTCCTGAAAATTGTTTTAAGGGAAATATTTTATAAATTTCAACCGAAATTATTACTGGCTGCTCGGTCAACGAATGTCTATTGTTTCCTTATAAGGAAACGTGTAATATGATTACCATTCTTTTATTTGTTTCTTGCTAATCATCTCTTGTTTTATTCTACCATAATTTGTTGTTTTTTTTCCCATTTTTTGTACTTTATTTTTATAAATCGAACCTATTCCTTTTGGGAACACAATTTCGTCAAACTATTTAGCTCTAGTAAACTAATGCACCAGAGCAAATAATGCTTACTTTGACATCAGCTAAAGGACAAATAAAGGGTACCCAATGAGGATAGAAATCCCTATATGTAATATAATGGTCAGCCAGATTAAGATAAATATTGTACCACAAAATTGTTAGTGTAAGTAATTATTTAGTTTAGCAACGGGTTAAAGATATAGCGACGCCAATTGTGGTTCGAACTCGCTATACAATCCAAACGGACTAACAGGCTGGTATTCTAACCATTACGCAACTGTACATCGTGTTTAGTCTGGCATGTTGTTCCAGGAGGATCGAACTCATAACACAGTAGTAGGTATTCATCCGCGTGCCCATATACAAGGTCGGACTCGAATGTGGGATATCGGGATGGCTACTCGAAAATTAGTCAAGTCCCTTCGGCAATTTTCCTTCTGAGGACGCTTTGATGAGGCTAATGATCCCAGCCTCGTCCTGAAGGAGAGGTACTTCTTGCTGGGTACCCGAGGGCTTGAGTTAATATTAATTTCAAACTTCCCCGGCTGGGAGCACAGTAGTAATTTTCTACGAGACTATTCCCTTAATGATTACTCCACGGCAAGGCAACGATGAATATGGCGCTTCCCAAGGTAGCACATTCATTGCAGGTACGTATTTTTTTAATTTCTAATATATTTATTGATTTATTGACTAATTGATTGATTGATTTTTTTTTTTTTTTGCTTATTTTAAAGTTTACGATTCTTGTTTTACATTTCTTTTATTCCTTCTTTTTTTTTCTTTCTTTTTTTTTTTTTTAAACCGACGACAGTTCCCAAAAGTCACCGTCACAAGGATCGACGAAGTGATGTCGACCCATCCGTGGCCTACACCGATCCACCTAAAAAGAAGAGTAAGTAAATCTGCACGTGGCTCCCTATTTCACCCCACACCAAATTTTCTTATTTGCTTTGCATGTTTTTCGCTTTGTAACCCTTGGTGATTTTGCCACCGGATATTTTCCCGCTTACCATTCAAGGAAGGCTTATTTGATCGGAAAGTCTATCGCATTTTGGGAGACGGAATAAACAAACGTAGCTAACATTAAATTTATATATCAAAAAGCATAGTAATCATAAGTAACAATAACAAAACCTTCTCCCTGAAACTAATTCTTTAAGTGCTTGTTGAATTTTTAACTAGAATTCTTTTTTTTTTTTTTGGCAACCCTCTAATGCACGTTGAAATCGTCGCAGTAATTGTTAAATTTATAGCTAACATTTTTTATCAAGATTTACAAACTCTATGTTTGATTCAATTTCGCAAACCATTCGATGAAATTTGAATAAGCTGATGTTTTGGGGAAAATAACTTCGCAAAAACCCTAATTTAATTTTATAGGACTATGTTAAGCAATATTTTTTTAAGAAAATCTATTTTTCTGCTTTTTAACAGCGTTAAATAAAGTTTTAGGATTTCTTACTCTTAAGCATGCAGCATACAGCTGACAAATATTTATTTCTGGAGCCAAATTCCAACTTTTTGAAGTATTTGGCCGTGTTTATAGTTCTCGCAAATACAGAGCGAACTGGAAACAATGGTTTTTATTTCATGGGTGATTTTCGTTAGATTTCGCAATTAATTTCGATTATTCCCAAATTTATTTCCAAGTTATAAAAATTGTTATCGTACAAAATATCGTCGCAAAAAATCACTTACAAATATCGCCGAAAACAATCGCAGTAATGAAAACTTGGAAATCCAAAATGTCGGGATTGTGGGTCTGGTTCTGTTCTGGAATGTTTTTTAATTTGCTCACGGAATCGGTCTGATTCCAAAATGGTATGATTTATTGGGAGACGGTCTCGAGAAGTAAAGTTGAAAAAGTGTGACACACTGACATACGCATTTGTTATATAGAAAAATGACTGACATAACATTTGCATACCTGTGATCGAGCATCGATATCAAGGGCAGCTCTACGCGAGAGATCAAGAGAAGGCTAGCAATAGCAAGAAGTAGTACCACAAAAATGGGAAAATATCTAGAGTAGTCGGAAGATCCACATCAGCCTAAAGCTGGAATTATTACGGCATAGCCTCGTTCGGGTTCCTCCCTGCCCGAAGACAGAGAGTTCAACAGGTGAGCCGCTCGTCCGACTTCAGACTGAACTCAGACCGACCCACTGACGACCGACCCAGGTGAGACCCGACTGAACTCCGACGTGAGCGATATTCAGTCACCCCCTACTACTCATGAGGGCATCATGTGGCACAAGGCCGGTTTAACGTGGGATCTCCGTGGGCTCGGCCAAAAATATGCCCATTGAACCCGTAGCCTCGTTCGGGTTCCTCCCCGCCCGAAGACAGAGAGTTCAACCAGTCAGCCGGTCGTCTGACTTCAGACCGAACTTAGACCGACCCACCGAGCGACTCTCTCGTTACTCTTATTACTCCTACTTATTATAGGTGGGAGAGTCTATTAAGTATAGAATAGGGGTGTTCCACTATAACACTAAGGCCGTAAGGTCAGCATCAGACAGAAAGAAATGGAGGCGACTGATGTCCCCAGCTGCGCAAAAGCTGAATGGATGAACGGACGTGATATCCTGCCAGAAATGCTTCCTTTTATGTCTAATTAATTTTTGTCTCTTAATTATCCTACCCATACACACATGATAGGTAGTTTACCCACTGTTTCTCTCTGACTCTCGTTAGTTTCTCACATGATCAATACTCAGCATCTTTCTGTAGAACCACATCTCCATTACTTCAAATCTTCTCTTCATCTGTGAGAAAACTCTCAAGCATTTATTGACATATTGAAGGATTGATATGTCATAGCAGTTCAGAACTTTTTTCTTTTTCGCACGAAATTTTCCTGTCTCTTAATACTTCGTTTATGTTTTGAAAGGCATCTTCCGCTAATTACATTAGATCTTCGGATAACTGAGGGGATAAGTGATACTTTAACGTCAGAAGTCTTGAGAATTCAATTCATAAATCTAAAATTTGTACACTTTTTGCTTAGGCTTGTGAGTGTTTTGTGGGTTGGCAAAAAAAGCGTGCGTGTCAACAAGTCTCATGGGTTTAGCAAGGTCAAAAAACATTTTTACACGGTGTAAATTAAATTGATTTGAATTATTTCTACCCAAACTGATGGAGTTTTGTGTTCAGGGTGTAGCCCGCTTGATATATAGAATCCTCACTGGAATTGATACACAAACAAGATTTCATTGGTTACCAAATAATCGAACAGATAAAAACAAATCTTGGATGGATCGATCTAGAGAATTTGACCAATAGATTTTGACCTAAAAAAAGACTTGCACAGAATACAGGCTATATTTTTAAAAGCAAACTTAGGTAAATCCGTAAGTAAAAGTTTAGCATATTGAATAATACTGGGTTTTATTTCAGGGAAATGATCATAATGTCTCTGTTCGTGTGTTATTATACTTTTAATAAATTATCATCATGGTTCGCGACTTTTCCCTGACATCATATATATATATATATATATATATATATATATATATATATATGTGTCAGAATACTTTTACAAACTTTGGGTGTGAGTTCAAAACAAATACAAATGTCCATATAAACATATGTCCGCAAATCTTTTGTTTTGAGTTATTAAGTTTAAAGTAAGTTTAAGATAGATGGTGCTGTATAGCCATATAGACTAGTTTACATTTGTCGTTCGTGTATATTTATGGCTAGTCTGTCTTCAACGTTTAACGTGTGTAGTAGTGAGTTAACTGAGAAGTGTTCCGTTTAACAATGGCAGGATATTCATATATGTAGGTAGATATGATTTTTTTCATATGGCTGTGTGAATTGTAATGGACATGAGGCTGCATAGCTGTATCAGATGGATGGCATCCAAGTCATTTAACCTTTGCTTTTGTTTATCGTCGCGTTGCTGAGATAGGATCCGTGGCACCACAAACTATGGATCAAGGAAGACTGAGATCCGCTCGTACGTCTGACTGCGAAGAACACATTTTACAGGCTGTCAGAGACGATCCGGGTATCAACACGCATCAAGTGGCCCTAGCATAGTATCGTATGGCGGGTACTACAAGAGCAGCATCTTTATCCGTATCATTTGCACCGTGCGCTGGGTCTTTCGCCCTCTGTTCACACACCACATTGTTTTGCTGATGTTTTATTGCACAAACTGCCGATCCGTTGCTTGTTTACGGATGAGGCAACATTTGGAAGAGAAGGAATAACAAATTTACGCAATCCACATTTTTTTAAGCGTTTCACCCCAAGCAAGGCGGGAAGCCACTAGCACGCAATGGGGTTACAGAGGATTTGGAGCGAGAGCAGATAGTAATGCTAGAGGAGAGGATGAGGAGAAGGTTAGTGGATAGATCAAGGCAACTGGAGTTGTCGATTGACATTACATTTGAATAGTTGGAGATTATAGCTCTCAGGGAAACAGTAATTGGGAAGGGAGTTCCACAGGCGAGAGGTGCGAGACATGAATCTATTGGAGTAGAAGAGAGGGCTACATTTAACAGTTTCAACAGTGAAAGGGTGAGAGCGGGATCCCAGCCTTGTAGGACGCTTGAATTCATGAAATCTGGGAAACAGCGAAAGCAGCTCATCGGAGCAATTGCCATGAAAGTATTTATAAAACAGACAGAGAGAGGCGACGGCGCGTCTGTGAGGGAGCGACTGCAGACGAGATGCCAGATTAGGGCCAATTTGGGCGGATTGGAATCCCCATGGTATAATGCATGTTATACATCAGCATCAGATTGCGATTAATGCATAGGCTTATTGTAGGTGACTGCCTGGTAGGTCCATATGTTCTCCAAGTACGTTTCGTAGGAGCTGTCTATAGGGACTTTATTTTTAGCACACTTCCAGACCTGCTAGAGGATGTAACCCTGCTAATAAAAAGACGCATGCCGTTCATGCATGATGGGGCTCCAGCAATTTTTAGTAACATTGTTCGCAATGGACTGTCTTATAATGCAAGAAGGGCCAGTTCCATGACCTGCATGTTCCCCCGACCTCAAGCCTTTGGATTTTTAACCGCGGGGTCCATCTAAAACAATTTGTTTATGCAGCAGACATTAATAAAGCAGAGAGACATTTCAGCACATGTCATGGGATTCTACGAAATCATTCGACACGGCGTGGAAGTATTTAAAAGGGTCCGCCAGTCAATGATCCGACGGGTGCATATGTTTGTGAAGAAGGAAGCGGAGGACATTTTTGAAAATTTGTTATGTGCTGCTGTGTCGAGGTACAACGATGGGATTTGTTAAAGTATACTTGATACACCGTATATATATATATATATATATATATATATATATATATATATATATATATATATTTGTTCACTTATGCATTAGGAATTACGTCCATTTTTCAGAGGACTAGATGGCAATATGTTATATATATATATATATATATATAAGTTAGTGCCAAAAATAATGTCGTTTTGACGTTCAACAACGTCAAAAACGACATTATTTTTGCACCAACCTAATATATGTGTGTGTGTGCGTGTGTGTGTGCATGTGTGTGTGTGATTTCAGCTAGCGCTATATAAATGTCCATACATCAGCGATAGCTAGATATATGTAGATGATATATGAACAAAATGCTAGATATATATGAACAGAATGAGATAGATAGATAGATAGATAGATAGATAGATAGATAGATAGATAGATTGTAACTGTGTGCGTCTGTGCCGACCTTATTCAGAAGGGAAAAGTTTAAAAGGGCTTAATTGAGGGGTAGATTTATGTAAATTCTGTGTATAATGATGTGACAAATCCTATCTAATGTGGTCCCATCTACTTTGCTTACTCCTCTAACATAACAAAAAAGTTAATAATAATAATAATAATAATAATAATAATAAAGCAACCCCTTTTTGTCTGGTATAATCCCTCGGCTACTAACACCATTTCAACCAAGGATTAGCAATATAGCAGGATCTTTTCCGTGTTCAAGTTTCTTAAGCCAAATTTTAAGGAAGATAGAAATTAGTTGATGTTAACGTTTCCAGCCAATCTTTTATTTATTTAAATGGAATTTACCTGTTCATTGACCTGTGTATTCCATCATAAAAGAACGATTCCAATTTAGATTCGATATATACTGCGTTGTAAAACAAAACTAACAGATTTGAACCAAAATAATATTTAGTTCATTTTACCACACGTTTTTTCTCCTTCTTCTTCTTCTTCTTCTTCTTCTTCTTCTTATTATTATTATTATTATTATTCATTCTTCTCATTCTTCTTCTTCTTATTCTTATTATTATTATTATTATTATTATTATTATTATTCATTCTTCTTCTTATTATTATTATTATTATTATTATTATTCATTCTTCTTATTATTATTATTATTATTATTATTCATTCTTCTTCTTCTTATTATTATTATTATTATTATTATTCTTCTTCTTCTTCTTCTTCTTATTATTATTATTATTATTATTATTATTCATTCTTCTCATTCTTCTTATTATTATTATTATTATTATTATTATTCATTCTTCTTCTTCTTCTTCTTCTTATTATTATTATTATTATTATTAGTTCATTCTTCTTCATTCTTCTTCTTCTTATTATTATTATTATTATTATTATTATTATTCATTCTTCTCTTCTTCTTCTTATTATTATTATTATTATTATTCATTCTTCTTCTTCTTATTATTATTATTATTATTATTTATTATTCATTCTTCTCATTCTTCTTCTTCTTATTATTATTATTATTATTCTTATTATTATTCATTCTTCTCATTCTTCTTCTTATTATTATTATTATTATTATTCATTCTTCTCATTCTTCTTCTTCTTCTTATTATTATTATTATTATTATTATTAT
>CAHIKZ030005495.1:2042500-2070000 GCA_903632075.3 Acanthosepion pharaonis | reverse complement strand
TATTATTATTATTCATTCATTATTCATTCTTCTCATTCTTCTTCTTCTTCTTATTATTATTATTATTCATTCTTCTCATTCTTCTTCTTATTATTATTATTATTATTATTCATTCTTCTTCTTCTTCTTCTTCTTCTTCTTCTTATTATTATTCATTCTTCTCATTCTTCTTCTTCTTCTTATTCTTATTCTTTATTATTATTATTATTATTATTATTCATTCTTCTCATTCTTCTTCTTCTTATTATTATTATTATTATTCATTCTTCTCATTCTTCTTCTTATTATTATTATTATTATTATTATTCTTCTCATTCTTCTTCTTATTATTCTTATTATTATTCATTCTTCTCTTGCTCTTCTTCTTCTTATTATTATTATTATTATAATTCTTATTATTATTCATTTTCTCATTTTCTCTTCTTCTTCTTATTATTCTTCTTCTTCTTCTTCTTATTATTATTATTATTCGTTCATTCTTCTTATTATTATTATTATTATTATTATTATTCATTCTTCTCCTTCTTCTTCTTCTTATTCTTATTATTATTATTATTCTTATTCTTTCTTCTTCTTTATTCTTCTTCTTCTTATTATTATTATTATTCATTCTTCTCATTCTTCTTCTTCTTATTATTATTATTATTATTATTATTCATTCTTCTCATTCTTCTTCTTATTATTATTATTATTATTATTATTCATTCTTCTTCTTCTTCTTCTTCTTATTATTATTATTATTATTCTTATTATTCATTTTTCTTATTCTTCTTCTTATTCTTCTCCTTCTTCTTCTTCTTCTTCTTCTTCTTCTTCTTCTTCTTCTTCTTCTTATTATTATTATTATTCATTCTTCTTCTTATTATTATTATTATTATTATTCATTCTTCTTCTTCTTATTATTATTATTATTATTATTCATTCTTCTCATTCTTCTTCTTCTTATTATTATTATTATTATTATTATTCTTTTCTTCTTCTCATTCTTCTTCTTCTTCTTCTTCTTATTATTATTATTATTATTATTCATTCTTCTCATTCTTCTTCTTATTATTATTATTATTATTATTATTCTTTTATTATTCATTCTTCTTCTTCTTCTTCTTATTATTATTATTATTATTATTCATTCTTCTCATTCTTCTTCTTATTATTATTATTATTATTATTCTTCTTCTTTCTTCTTATTATTTTATTATTATTATTATTCTTTTCTTCTTTCTTCTTCTTCTTATTATTATTATTCTTCTTATTCTTCTTCATTCTTCTTTCTTCTTCTTTATTATTATTATTATTCATTATTCATTCTTCTCATTCTTATTCTTATTATTATTATTATTCCATTATATTCTTCTTCTTATTCTTCTTCTTATTATTATTATTATTCATTCTTCTCATTCTTCTTCTTATTATTATTATTATTATTATTATTCATTCTTCTCATTCTTCTTATTCTTATTATTATTATTATTATTATTATTCTTCTTCTCATTCTTCTTCTTCTTCTTCTTATTATTATTATTATTATTCATTCTTCTCATTTTCTTCTTCTTCTTATTATTATTATTATTATTATTATTCATTCTTCTTCTTCTTCTTATTCTTATTATTATTATTATTCATTCTTCTCATTCTTCTTCTTCTTATTATTATTATTATTTTCATTCTTCTCATTCTTCTTCTTATTATTATTATTATTATTCTTCTTCTTCTTCTTCTTCTTATTCTTATTATTATTATTCTTCTTATTATTATTATTATTCATTCTTCTCATTCTTCTTCTTTTATTCTTATTATTATTATTATTCTTATTTATTATTCATTCTTCTTTTCTTCTTCTTCTTCTTCTTCTTCTTCATTCTTCTTCTTCTTCTTCTTCTTATTCTTCTTCTTCTTATTATTATTATTATTATTATTATTCATTCTTCTCATTCTTCTTCTTCTTATTATTATTATTATTATTCATTCTCATTCTTCTTCTTATTATTATTATTATTATTATTCTTCATTCTTCTTCTTCTTATTATTATTATTATTATTATTATTCTTCTTCTTCTTATTATTATTATTATTCATTCTTCTTCATTCTTCTTATTCTTATTATTATTATTATTATTATTCATTCTTCTCATTCTTCTTCTTTCTTATTATTATTATTATTATTCATTCTCTTCTTCTTCTTCTTATTATTATTATTATTATTCATTCTTCTCATTCTTCTTCTTCTTATTATTATTATTATTCTTCTTCATTCTTCTTCTTCTTATTATTATTATTATTATTATTCTTCATTTCTTCTCATTCTTCTTCTTCTTATTATTATTATTATTATTATTCATTCTTCTTCATCTTCTTCTTCTTATTATTATTATTATTCATTCTTCTTCTTCTTCTTCTTATTATTATTATTATTATTCATTCTTCTTTCTTCTTATTATTATTCTTCTTCTTCTCATTCTTCTTCTTCTTATTATTATTATTATTATTATTCATTCTTCTCATTCTTCTTTTATTCTTATTATTATTATTATTATTCATTCTTCTCATTCTTCTTCTTTATTATTATTATTCTTCATTCTTCTTCTTCTTCTTCTTCTTATTATTATTATTATTATTCATTCTTCTTTCTTATTATTATTATTATTATTCATTCTTCTTATTCTTCTCATTCTTCTTCTTCTTATTATTATTCTTCTTTCTTCTTCTTATTATTATTATTCATTCTTCTCATTCTTCTTCTTATTATTTATTATTATTATTATTATTATTCATTCTTCATTCTTCTTCTTATTATTATTATTATTATTATTATTCTTCTTCTCATTCTTCTTCTTCTTATTATTATTATTATTATTTTTCTTCTTTTTATTATTATTATTATTATTCTTCATTCTTCTTCTTCTTCTCTTCTTCTTCTTATTATTATTATTATTATTCATTATTATTCTTCTTCTCCTTCTTCTTCTTCTTCTTCTTATTCTTCTTATTATTATTATTATTCTTATTCTTTCTTCTTATTATTATTATTATTATTATTCATCATTATTATTATTATTATTATTCATTCTTCTTATTATTCTTCTTATTATTATTATTATTATTCATTCTTCTTCTTCTTCTTATTCTTCTTCTATTATTCTTCTTATTATTATTATTCATTCTTCTCATTCTTCTTCTTCTTATTATTATTATTATTATTCTTCTTCTCATTCTTCTTCTTATTATTATTATTATTATTCTTATTCATTCTTCTTTCTTATTATTATTATTATTATTATTCTTCATTCTTCTTCTTCTTCTTATTATTATTATTATTATTATTCATTCTTCTTCATTCTTCTTCTTTTCTTCTTATTATTATTATTATTATTATTCATTCTTCTTCTTCTTCTTATTATTATTATTATTATTATTATTCATTCTTCTTCTTCTTATTATTATTATTATTATTATTATTATTATTATTATTATTATTCATTCTTCTTTCTTCTTCTTATTATTATTATTATTATTATTCATTCATTCTTCTTCTTCTTCTTCTTCTTCTTATTATTATTATTCATTCTTCTCATTCTTCTTCTTCCTTCTCATTCTTCTTCTTCTTATTATTATTATTATTTTTATTCTCATTCTTCTTCTTCTTCTTATTATTATTATTCTTCATTCTTCTCATTCTTCTTCTTATTATTATTATTATTATTATTATTCATTCATTCTTCTTCTTCTTCTTATTATTATTATTATTATTATTCATTCTTCTCATTCTTCTTCTTCTTATTCTTATTATTATTATTATTATTCATTCTTCTCATTCTTCTTCTTATTATTATTATTATTATTTTTTCTCGTTCATTCTTCTCATTCTTCTTATTCTTATTATTATTATTATTATTCATTCTTCTTATTCTTCTTCTTCTTATTCATTATTATTATTATTCATTCTTCTTCTTCTTCTTCTTATTCTTCTTCTTCTTCTTATTATTATTATTCTTCTTCTCATTCTCTTCTTCTTATTATTATTATTATTATTATTCATTCTTCTTCTTATTCTTTTCTTATTATTCTTATTCATTCTTCTTCTTATTATTATTATTATTATTATTCTTCATTCTTCTTCATTCTTTCATTCTTCTTATTATTATTATTATTATTATTTTCATTCTTCTTCTTCTTCTTATTATTATTATTATTCTTATTCTTCTCATTCTTCTTCTTCTTATTATTATTATTATTTTATTCTTATTATTATTATTATTATTATTATTCATTCTTCTCATTCTTCTTCTTCTATTCTTCTTCTTATTATTATTATTATTATTATTATTCTTCTCTTCTTCTTCTTCTTCTTCTTCTTATTATTATTATTATTATTCATTCTTCTTCATTCTTCTTCTTCTTATTATTATTATTATTATTATTCATTCTTCTTCATTCTTCTTCTTCTTATTATTATTATTATTATTCTTATTATTATTATTATTCTTCTCATTCTTCTTCTTCTTCTTATTATTATTATTCTTATTCATTCTTCTTCTTCTTCTTCTCATTTATTATTATTATTATTTTTATTATTCATTCTTCTCTTCTTCTTATTATTATTATTATTATTATTATTCATTCTTCTCATTCTTCTTCTTATTATTATTATTATTATTCATTCTTCATTCTTCTTCTTCTTCTTCTTATTATTATTATTATTATTATTCATTCTTCTCATTCTTCTTCTTCTTATTATTATTATTATTCTTCTTATTTTATTCTCATTCTTCTTCTTCTTATTATTATTATTATTATTATTCATTTCTTCTTTATCTTCTTCTTCTTATTATTCTTCTTATTCTTTCTTCTTCTTATTATTATTATTATTATTATTATTCATTCTTCTTCTTATTATTATTATTATTATTATTATTATTCTTCTTCATTCTTCTTCTTATTCTTCTTCTTAATATTATTATTATTATTATTTCTTCTTCTTCATTCTTCTTCTTCTTATTATTATTATTATTATTATTCTTTCTTCTTCTTATTATTATTATTATTATTATTCATTCTTCTCTTCTTCTTCTTCTTATTATTATTATTATTATTCATTCTTCTCATTCTTCTTCTTATTATTATTATTATTATTCATTCTTTCTTCATTCTTCTCATTATTATTATTCTTTCTCATTTTCTTATTATTATTATTATTATTATTCATTCTTCTCATTCTTCTTCTTCTTATTATTATTATTATTATTATTATTCATTCTTCTTCTTCTTCTTCTTCTTCTTCTTCTTCTTATTATTATTATTCTTCTTATTATTATTATTATTATTATTCATTTCTTCTTTCTTCTTATTATTATTATTATTATTCATTCTTCTCATTCTTCTTCTTCTTATTATTATTATTATTATTATTCTTCTTCATTCTTCTTCTTATTATTTCTTCTTATTATTATTCTTCTTCTTCTTCTTCTTCTTCTTCATTCTTCTTATTATTATTATTCATTCTTTCTTCTCATTCTTCTTATTAAATTATTATTATTCTTATTATTATTCATTATTATTATTCATTATTATTATTATTATTATTATTCATTCTTTATTATCATTCTTCTTCTTCTTATTCTTATTATTATTATTATTATTATTATTCTTATTCATTATTCTTCTTCATTCTTCTTCTTATTATTATTATTATTATTATTCATTCTTCTCATTCTTCTTCTTCTTATTATTATTATTATTATTATTATTCATTCTTCTTCTTCTTCTTCTTATTATTATTATTATTATTCATTCTTCTCATTCTTCTTTCTTATTATTATTATTATTATTATTATTATTCATTCTTCTCATTCTTCTTCTTCTTCTCATTCTTCTTCTTCTTCTTCTTATTATTATTATTATTATTATTATTATTATTATTCTTTCTTCTTCTTATTATTATTATTATTCATTCTTCTCATTCTTATTATTATTCTTATTATTATTATTATTATTCATTCTTCTCATTCTTCTTCTTATTATTATTATTATTATTATTCATTCTTCTCATTCTTCTTCTTCTTATTATTATTATTATTATTATTCATTCTTCTTCATTCTTCTTCTTATTATTATTATTATTATTATTCATTCTTCTTCTTCTTATTATTATTATTATTCATTCTTCTCATTCTTCTTCTTATTATTATTATTATTATTATTATTATTCTTTTCTTCTTCTTATTATTATTATTATTATTATTATTCATTCTTCTCATTCTTCTTTCTTATTATTATTATTATTATTATTCATTTCTTCTCATTCTTCTTCTTATTATTATTATTATTATTATTCATTCTTCTCATTCTTCTTCTTCTTATTATTATTATTATTATTATTCATTCTTCTCATTCTTCTTCTTCTTATTATTATTATTATTATTATTATTATTCATTTTTCTCATTCTTCTTCTTCTTCTCCTTCTTCTTCTTCTTCTTATTTATTATTATTATTATTATTATTATTATTATTATTCATTCTTCTTCTTCTTATTATTATTATTATTATTATTATTCATTCTTCTTCTCATTCTTCTTTCTTATTATTATTCTCATATTATTATTATTATTCATTCTTCTTATTATTATTATTATTATTATTATTATTATTCATTCTTCTTCTTCTTATTATTATTATTATTCATTCTTCTCATTCTTCTTCTTCTTATTATTATTATTATTATTCATTCTTCTTCTTATTATTATTATTATTATTATTATTCATTCTTCTCATTCTTCTTCTTCTTATTATTATTATTATTATTCATTCTTCTCATTCTTCTTCTTCTTCTTATTATTATTATTATTATTATTCATTCTTCTCATTCTTCTTCTTCTTATTATTATTATTATTATTCATTCTTCTCATTCTTCTTCTTCTTATTATTATTATTATTATTATTATTCATTCTTCTCATTCTTCTTCTTCTTATTATTATTATTATTATTCATTCTTCTCATTCTTCTTCTTATTATTATTATTATTATTATTCATTCTTCTCATTCTTCTTCTTCTTCTCATTCTTCTTCTTCTTCTTCTTATTATTATTTATTATTAATATTATTCATTCTTCTTCTTATTATTATTATTATTATTATTATTCATTCTTCTCATTCTTCTTCTTCTTATTATTATTATTATTATTCTTATTCATTCTTCTTCTTATTATTATTATTATTATTATTCATTCTTCTTCTTATTATTATTATTATTATTCATTCTTCTTCTTATTCTTCATTATTATTATTATTCATTCTTCTTTCTTCTTCTTCTTATTATTATTATTATTATTATTCATTCTTCTCATTCTTCTTCTTATTATTATTATTATTATTATTATTATTCATTCTTCTCATTCTTCTTCTTATTATTATTATTACCCTTCTCATTCTTCTTCTTATTATTATTATTATTCATTCTTCTCATTCTTCTTCTTCTCCTTCTTCTTCTTCTTCTTCTTCTTCTTCTTATTATTATTATTATTATTCATTCTTCTTTTTCTTATTATTATTATTATTATTCATTCTTCTCATTCTTCTTCTTCTTATTATTATTATTATTATTCATTCTTCTCATTCTTCTTCTTCTTCTTCTCCTTCTTCTTCTTCTTCTTCTTCTTCTTCTTCTCCTTCTTCTTATTATTATTATTCATTCTTATTATTATTATTATTATTATTATTCATTCTTATTATTATTATTATTATTATTCATTCTTATTATTATTATTATTATTCATTCTTCTTATTATTATTATTCATTCTTCTTTCTTATTATTATTATTATTATTATTATTATTATTATTCATTCTTCTCATTCTTCTTCTTCTTCTTCTCCTTCTTCTTCTTCTTCTTCTTCTTCTTCTTCTTCTTCTTCTTCTTTCGTCCTGAACCCCGGAAGGAGTCATTGTGTCACCGACGTGCTGAGCTGTCCACCAATCTCCTCCACATGCCGTGGCCGTGTTTGGCTGCGACAGATCCCTATAAGTTTCTTTATTTGTGTGCTCTTCATGTGACGTGTAATTAACCTGGCGGATCCCATCCCTCTCCAGGTTAGACCACAGCCGATGTCCTCCAACTAGGTGGCTCGCCTAACAAGTTGCCGTTGTAATTCATCTTAGGACCGCAACATGCGTCGAGCAGGTCCTTCGCCCAGTGGTACCGTGTTAGCACACCCACCCCTCACGTGAGTTTAGCCCTTCAGCTGAAGCGGTTTACCGGGGCATGGCAACTTGGAGCCATGACGTGAGAGGTTTAGGAGATGGTTGATAACCAGTAATGCCCGCCTAACCGAAAGTGCAGTATGCCAGATATCAAAGGTACTACTTCTATCCAGACCCCCTTAGAAATTTGTTTTTTAGGATGGAAGGTCCTTCTTATCAGTCAACCCTCGAAATTTTGAAGGAAAATTAATTCTGTTTTGAAGCCAGTTTCAGATTTAAGAATAGTTTTATAGGACTGGAGTTATTACTTAATAATAATAATCTACTTATAATATATGACTTTATATATATAATTAGTTTTAATAAAAAATATAGCAATTTTTATTTCGGATCAAATAGCTCGTAAGACACAATTTTAATACTAGATTCATCTTCTATCTAGTTTGAAACTTGTTTTAAAAGATTAGCGACCGTATTTACCAATCGATCCTAGTATTAAACAAACAACTATATTTTCCTTGCTCGAGTAACAAATATTAAAATATGTTTTTATAATTAACAACTGCGCAAAATGAAAATGATTTTAGAATTATCCTTAAATGTTTCAAGCTTTTTTCAAATTACAATATTGATTTTCTAACATTCGCTACATTGCATGCAATGGCTTTATCACAGCGGAAACTGGACATTTGAAAACTCTTATGTCTGTGATGAAATAAAACTAAAAAAATAATTTTAAATAAAACATAATTTTGGCAGTCCATAAGTAAATAACTGTATATCAATGTGACTGTAAAAAAAAAAAAAGACGTGACAATTGCGTATATGTGGCCAAATGTAAGAAGGCGATATGGTCCCAAAACTTGTATGTCAGCTATGACTAGGGTCAACTGCTTGTGTGGCATGCTGCAGATTCCTGTTGCCAGACATAGGGTCTTCCAGCAGCCACCCTAATGGTCCACATCTAGGCCTCTATGTTGAGTCTGATGTCCTCACCAACAAAGTTACTTTCTTATCAGAACAATCAGAGTGAGTATTCCGAGCTGCCGTATCTTCGTAATCACTATTAGACTCATCCAATTCTTTCCGGATCCTCTGCACAGTTCTCAGATTGACACCCAAACATTCTGAAATTTTCGTATCGGAGCTTCCAGCGCGGATGTTAGACAGTACAGCATGCTGTTTTCAAATTTCTGGCAGATTTGCGTCATGGGTCATGGTGCTCTTTTTCCCACAGACGGTGCCCAACTGACCCTACTATACTGTGCAGTGAACAAAATCAAAAACAAACAACGCACATGCGCGAAATTCAAAATATAAAATGGCGACAATTTCCCTATCGCACACAACATCTATCTATCTATCTATCTATCTATATATATATATATATATATATATATATATATATATATATACACAACATCTATCTATCTATCTATCTATCTATCTATCTATGTATATTTAAAAAAAACAGACCAATTAAAGTTCCATTATAATAAGACGCTGGATGATCAGATAACACTTCCAAAAAATGAAACGAAATATATATATATATATATATATATATATATATATATAAGAAGAAAAGAACAATTAAAGCTTCAACCGAGAATAATATATGAAGAATTTCAGGTATTTTTATTTTGTATCTTTGATTTTCATTGGTTAAGTAGAATTCACCTGCCCTTGACATGTCAAGCAGCGTTCGTGTATACAATTTATGTGTATAAGTATATCATAATTCTAGTATATATTCTGTATATATGTTTGTTAGTGTTTAGTAGGTATTATTTATGTTTGTTAGTTGTTCGCGTGTTTATTTGGTGACGTTTTTACATCAACATCAATCGGGGAAAGAGTGGTTAAATATACGTTAGATTCCTTAAGAACGCACTTAATAAGGGTTTGTTGTGTAATATGCTGCATTTGACGTGTGTTTATAGTAGGTAACAATTTTATCAAAACTTCCTCGAAGTATATTCGACGGGAAGAATTATGTTCTTTTTTTAATTCGGGTGGCATTCGTAAAATATGTTTAACCAATGGAAATCAAACAACACAAAATTAAAAATGCTTAGATACCTCATTCTCTGATGAAGCTTTAATAAGGTAGATATACATGAATAATATAGATATATTTTTAACACCAAGAAACTGTTTGGAGAAATAGCTGACTAGGTTATTAGTTTTTGCTCTACTCATTGTATTGGGCACTTTTACGTTTTAACAGAAGTTACTCTGTCGGTGTGTTTTTTTTTTTCTTTTGGCAAGATATTGCGGTGCTGATTGATCATTTACAACCGCTACGGATGTTTGTAGTCTTTTCTTTCTTTATTAATTTTTTTTTTTTACCCGATATCGGTATGTTTAACATTCTTTATTTACAAATACTAAATGTGTATTCTTTCACACGGCCCGAATATAGATCTGAGAATATATATATATATATATATATATATATATATATATATATATATAGATAGATAGATAGATAGATAGATAGATAGATAGAATTAAGTAATTAAAATCTTGATAATTTGTATGGATAATACCAAAGAGGATGATATCCGGAGAGCTCAATGTTAAATCAGAGCGATTAATTTAATTTAATGAAAACAGACAACTTTATATAATGGTTATAATTTATTTCCCCAGCGAGTTTCTTTCTCCCTGGCTCATCAGAACACACTTCCAAGTGTCTGCACGTCAAATTATATATATATATATATATATATATATATATATATAATTATGTATTTGGATGGAAACCATCTGTTATACAATTTTCATTAAAGACAACTGAAAAGGTATTGCAATTAAGCTTTTATTTCATTCTTCTTCTGTTTGATTATGAGTTTTCTTTTCTGAACATAAAGTGTGTAAAAATTGTCCAAATTTTATGCATATCCGAGCACTTTCGACTATTCTTTTAGCCATTATCAAGGATGACATTTTTTTAATTTTTAACTGGCTATATGGATTTTTCATGTATGTATTTAGAGTTATAGCAATGCTTTATTTCCTAAATACAGTGAGGAAGGTGTTACTTTACAACTCTCTGACCATAGAGTTCAATTAGGATTCATTTAAATACGCGCTGAAACCTACCAAACCTCATCAGCAACATGTAAACAAATCCTAGGATAATAGGCTTTTCTACAATATAAAATAATGAAAGCACTAATAATAAAAATGCCAAAACTCAATTAGATCAACTATGAACACGGCCATTGTGCTGTCCGTGTTTGAAAAATAAATATTCTTATAACTCTAGATACATATATAAAATTGTACACATTCATTTAAAATTAAAAAAAAAATCATCCTCGATAATGGGTAAAAGAATAGCCGAAAGCGATCGAATATGAAGAACATTTGTATAAGTTTTACATTCTTTATATTTTTTAAAAAAATCACTTATGCGAACACAAGAAAAAAATTAAAAAAGCTTAACTGCACTACCTTGGCAATCGTCTTTCATAAATAATAAACTTGCATATATATATATATATATATATATATATATATAGAGAGAGAGAGAGAGAGAGACGTTAAAATTCCTTCCACCTACCGTGCGACGATGGCCTAGAGGAAGATATCTGACGGATATCAAATCTGTTAGTTATATATATATATATATATATATATATATATATATATATATATATATATATATAATTATTTATTTAAAATATGATTCCAAATCGCTACATTTGGAATCATATTTTAAATAAATAATTATATTTATGCTCTACTTTTGTATCGAGCACTATTTTAAAAAATAATAACTAAAATACTAAGGGACTTTGGATTATTTACCTAACCAGTTCCTTCCCTATTTTCTATATATTTTTCACACACACACACACACACACACACACACACACACACATATATATATATATATATATATATATATATATATATATATATATATATATATATATATATATATATATATATCCTTCGGTAAAGTGTGTCTTTATCTAAAAATAAATATGCTTAAATTCACATTAATTCCTGCCGCTTATTTAAATCCAGTTTCGATCCTAGCTTGAAGCAATTGGACGTCTAACCACACTGAGTGGTTGTGATACAGCAAACAGCCTGTCGTTGACTATATATATATATATATATATATATATATATATATAAGAATATAAAATTATTTAGCCGGAGTGAGACCAGAGGTGAATTTTTCAACCATTTATATTACTTGGATTCTTTCTGTTTTAACTCATTTGTTTATCAGACGCACCCAAAAACATTGAATAACTTTAAAAAAATTAAATATGAATGCAGTAAAATGACAGAGGAAATTCCCCGACATTTTAATGAATCATCGAGGCACAGAATCTGAAATGAAGGAGGCCATTTTGAACAACACATATTACAATTAAGTAACTCTTAAATAGAATGTTCCTGTGTCATTATACTTTTAATAAATTATCACCATGCTTCACGACTTTCCCTTAGACTGTCTATATATAAATCTCTCTCTCTCTCTCTCTCTCTCTCTATATATATATATATATATATATATATATATATATATATAAACGATCTCTTTAATCTATGTTCTTTTATTGTTCTCTCTCCTAAATAATGTTTCCTTTTTCTAATATTCTCTCACACTCGGTAACCGCTTGCGTCTTAGTGAATTTATTGCCTTGCTTTGCTTGGAGCGAAATGATTTCATATATAGTAATAATCGTTTAGTAAAACAACCTGAGATAGCACAACCTGTAGATATGCCAAAACAAATCGGTAGCCGATTACATATATATATATATATATATATATATATATATATATATATGAGTATGTGTGTGTGTGTCTGTCTGTCTGTCTGTCTGTGTGTGTGTGTGGATTTACATTGTGTTTTATATATGGCGATATTCAATATACGCAAAATAACTGATTTTAACCTAAACAGGATACTAGCCTAAGCAGCGAAAGCTCCCTGAAGTCGCTGATATTACGGACTATTTATGTTTTCGATCAAGACATATTCAAAAAATATCTGATGTTTTGACCTATGGAATTCACTTCTTATTATCATAACTAGCAGAGAGCTGTCGAGCACTGGACTCTCAGAGGCTTAGTTTGTATGTCACTTTGATTTTAGTTGCATGCCATGTAAAAGAAGTATGCGAGTTGCCTGACAATTGAAAGGTTTTCCATTGTCATTTCACATTCGTTTAGTTGCTGGATTAGGAATACCGACGTGTCTACGTTTTTCTATTCATCTTCAGGCGTAGATATTAATATCCGTATTCGATATTCGAATTCTAATCGGCTTCATTCAATCACACGAAAATACACTTAGGAAAGGTATGAATCCATCTCTACTCCATCTCAGGGTATGACAGGACAGAGTGGGTCCTATAGTCTTAGTTTTCAACCAGTGTATAAAAGAAAGAAACGCCAGCTTACTGCGGGAATATCTTCTGCCTAATCAGTCATGAATCGAAAGAGGCATGATTGCTCAAGCGTGTATATGGTGTCGATGGCCCAAGGCTCCCATATGACAAGAAAAACGTACTCAGATTTTACGTCATGTATTCAGAAGTGAACTAAAATATTTCTGGCGACAGGGGATTAACTCAAGTAAGCTGATCTGTACTGTACAGTAGAAGCTATATAGCATATTTGTACTATATTAGTAGTATATTAGTACCATATGATAATTTGTTAGTACTTACAGCTTTAATTTAGATCATTTTAAACGTAAGAAATCCCGAACGCTAAGGATCAGTGTGTTAAGTTACGAATTTTCTGATATAGAAAATGACTGCCCTACAAATGTGGCGCCTGTCGCCGACGTCCATCTATCTCCCAGTTTGTATTTCTCCCTTATCTTTTTGATAGAATGCGGTGGTAAACCAGCTGACGTGTACTTCTTGTTGGACTCGTCTAGCAGTATCTGGCTGCCTGATTTTCAGAAGCAATTGCGCTTCGTCGAGCAAGTGATCGACCTTCTTAACACTAACAACAGTAAAACTCGCATCGGCCTGGTGACCTTTAGCAACCAAGTGCGACTGGTAATGCGGCTCGGCGCGTCCAACAACACGAAGCAGATCAAAGACATGCTGAAGCGGCCTGACCTCTATTTGACAGGTGGTTCCACAGACACGTCTAAAGCAATCAGTTTTGTGCGCGACGTCGGCTTTAACGCCAAAGAAGCTCGAAGCGGTGTTGCCCATATTATGATTGTCATTACCGATGGCCAGTCAACTGATCCCAAGGCGACTGCCCACCAAGCGAAACTGGCACATGACGCCGGCATTTACGTGTTTGCCATTGGAATCGGAAAGGAGGCAGATTACCAAGAGTTAAAGCAGATGGCCAGTAACCCGGACGTTAATTTCGTATTCAAAGTAGACATGTACGACGCACTCGAATCGATCAAACACATCTTGGTGATCAAAACATGCAAGGGTGAGTTTCCAGAGTTAGACGTCCTTGTTTTTTATTATACTAACTTTTTTTTCTCGTTTTTAATGACGGATAAATGTTTTTTTTTTTTTCTATTTAGTTAACGCTTCGAAAAAAAATGTCCTGCTTTATGCCATGTCAGGGGAGATAATTCAGTTCTTGTTCATTTTATCAGACGACATTTATAGATTACTGTCGTTTTTGCGCTTAAAACGATTCGTTTATATTTCTAATCTGGGGAAGTTCCCGTAATTAGAACTTCTATATTGCAAAAGGAAGAGCAGTGTCATTAGTACGGGCTGTTATTAGTGAGAAGGATAGAGAGAATAAGAATAAGTTGTTTTATAAAGATCAAACATATTTGGTTGAGTCAAAAATAATTTCTGTTTTTCCTTATCAGATTTATTCGTCAAAAAGTGAAGTACAAGTATATAATATTCAATTGTATATTCACCATTATTTGCAATGTCTTGTTGGCAGTTCTTCAATAGTTTTGAGTCAAATTCCGTATGAACTCTTGAATCTGGGTTTCATTAAAGAAAGCTTTCTCCACCAAAGAGTTTTGCAGCGATCAAAAAAAAGTAATAATCAGGTGAATATGGCGAATGAGATAGAACAGACTAACCGAGTTCCAAAATTTGTTTTGTGTTATTCTTGATGTATTCGGTCTTGCGTTGCTATAAAGAAGAATAACATTTTTAACGCTTATCTTGTCAGGTGAATATAGGGGGTCGAGTAGAAGAGACCAACCGAGTTCCAAAATTTGTCTTGTGTTATTCTTGATGTATTTAGTCTTACGTTGCTCTAAAGAAGAATAACATTTAACACTTATCAGGTCAGGTGAATATAGTGGGCGGGGTAGAATAGACCAACCAAGTTCCAACTTTTTCTTGCTGTATTCCTTACTGTATGCGGACATGCGTTTTTATAAGGAAAAACACGTAGCCAGTTCTATACAAAATTTAAGGCACGTTTGTTTACTCCATATTTATACCTAACCATGACAATTAGTTAGGATTATGCAAGTGTCATTAAAATAAGTTTCCAAAAACGGAAATAACTTATGACTCAAAACTTAATAAAGTGAACCAAAACATTTTTTATATATCATTAACTGTGTGCCAAATTTTGTCACGGCGAAGCAGCAGCTAAACATTTCTTTATGTGCCGTGTCCCCTCAGAACGTAGTCGGTCATGGCTCTCCACAATTTCCTGTCCTTTGTGGCTCTTAATAAACTTTGAAATTCTTTTATTTCTAAGTCCTGTTCCGCTATCTAAGCTATGGATATCACACTTTGTTTTCCTCTGTCCCTCTTGCCTTCAATCTGTCTTGTGAGTATCAAATTTTCCAAATCCTCTTTCCTCGATGTACCCTGACTCTTCCTGACGTTAAGTATAAGTGTCCTTTTTTATTCTATTTTTCTCTAAAACTTAGTCGTCGCTCACATATTCGGTTCATAGAATCCTCAGCATCATTCTGTAAAACCACATTTCTGCTGTTTCAAATTTCTTCTTCATATTTGGGGAGATTATCCAGCATTCGTTGATGAGGACAGCTATCATATAACAACAATTCGGTACTTTATGTATATTTAACATCCACTTTTTTCTGTTTCTTAATACTTTGCTTAGCTTTTGAAAGGCATCGTTCGCTATCCCAATGCGCCTTCGGATTTCAGTGTCGCACTTTCCGGCCTTTGTTAAAACACTTCCAAGATATTTAAATTTTTCTATTTCTTAATACTTTGCTTAGCTTTTGGAAGGCATCTTTCGCTATCCCGATGCGTCTTCGTATTTCAATGTCACACTTTCCGTCCTTTTTAAAAAAACTTCCCAGTTATTTAAATTTCCCTGTTTCTTAATACTTTGCTTAGCTTTTGGAAGGCATCTTTCGCTATCCCAATGCGCCTTCGGTTTCAGTGTCACACTTTTTCCGTCCTTTGTGAAAACACTTCCCAGTTATTTAAATTTCCCTATTTCTTAATACATTGCTTAGCTTTTGGAAGGCATCTTTCGCTATCCCAATGCGCCTTCGGATTTCAGTGTCACACTTTCCGTCCTTTGTGAAAACACTTCCCAGTTATTTAAATTTCCCTATTTCTTAATACATTGCTTAGCTTTTGGAAGGCATCTTTCGCTATCCCAATGCGCCTTCGGATTTCAGTGTCACACTTTCCGTCCTTTGTGAAAACACTTCCCAGTTATTTAAATTTCCCTATTTCTTAATACATTGCTTAGCTTTTGGAAGGCATCTTTCGCTATCCCAATGCGCCTTCAGTTTCAGTGTCACACTTTCCGTCCTTTGTGAAAAAACACTTCCCAGTTATTTAAATTTCCCTATTTCTTAATACATTGCTTAGCTTTTGGAAGGCATCTTTCGCTATCCCAATGCGCCTTCGGATTTCAGTGTCACACTTTCCGTCCTTTGTGAAAACACTTCCCAGTTATTTAAATTTCCCTATTTCTTAATACATTGCTTAGCTTTTTGAAGGCATCTTTCGCTATCCCAATGCGCCTTCAGTTTTCAGTGTCACACTTTCCGTCCTTTTGTGAAAACACTTCCCAGTTATTTAAATTTCCCTATTTCTTAATACATTGCTTAGCTTTTGGAAGGCATCTTTCGCTATCCCAATGCGCCTTCGGATTTCAGTGCCAAACTTTCCGGCCTTTGTTAAAACACTTCCCAGATATTTAAATTTCCCTCTTTCTTAATACTTTTCTTAGCTTTTGGAAGGCATCTTTCGCTATCCCAATGCGCCTTCAGATTTCAGTGTCACACTTTCCGTCTTTTGTGAAAACACTTCCCAGATATTTAAATTTCCCTGTTTCTTAATACTTTGTTATGCTTTTGGAAGGCATCTTTCGCTATCCCAATGCGCCTTCGGATTTCAGTGTCACACTTTCCGTCCTTTGTTAAAACACTTCCCAGATATTTAAATTTTCCTATTTCTTAATACTTTGCTTAGCTTTTGGAAGGCATCTTTCGCTATCCTAATGCGCTTTCGGATTTCAGTGTCACACTTTCCGTCCTTTGTTAAAACACTTCCAAGATATTTAAATTTCCCTGTTTCTTAATACTTTGCTTAGCTTTTGGAAGGCATCTTTCGCTATCCCAGTGCGCCTTGGATTTCGGTGTCACACTTTCCGTCCTTTGTTAAAACACTTCCCAGATATTTAAATTTTCCTATTTCTTAATACTTTGCTTAGCTTTTGGAAGGCATCTTTCGCTATCCCAATGAGCCTTCGGATTTCAGTGTCACTTTCCTTCCTTTGTTAAAACACTTCCCAGATATTTAAATTTCCCTATTTCTTAATACTTTGCTTAGCTTTTGGAAGGCATCTTTCGCTATCATAAGATATTTAAATGTTTGCGCTTGATTGATTCTGGTATTTCCGATTTGTAATTTGCCCCTTGGTCTCATGCTTTTACTAACAACCATGCAGTCCGTCTTCTTGCAGTTTATGTTTAGTTCTTTTTTCTTCTTGCTTTCATCCACAATGTTCTGTAGGAGTAGTTTTCTTTTTTTTTTTTTTTTTTTGTAGTTTTCTGTCAGCCATTAAGCACTACGACATTCATATAGGTAAATATAGGTTAAGGTCCCCAAGTGTAGAAATTTAAATGAATGAAAATGACACGAAAACTTAAATGAAGATGCAAGACGCTGTGAAGTATGTTACCCTTTGGATTGTATCAGTCTAGCGATTGTCTTTCATCTCGCATACAGGGACCTGTGTATTTTTCAATGCGCCCACGTCGCTACCGAATTTGACAGAAGGTTATTTTAAAAAAATTCTCAAACTCCCTCACCACTTCCCTGTTTTTGAGGACCCCTTAGGCGCCGGGTAATAAATCTAGACACCTCCCGAAGGAGAGGTGCTTCCTGGAATGATGGCCCCTTGGGGCTTGGGCGAATATTATTGGCAGAGGAACGAACCGTGGTGTGGTCTATCTTTACTGCTTGGGCATCTATATAGTCTATGCTTTATTTTTTTTTTATGTGCCGTGTCCCTTCAGGATTTAGTCGATCATGGCCCTCCACATCTTCTTGTCTCTTTTAGCTATTAATAAGTAGTATTTTTTTCAACCCCCTATTCTACCATCAATTTGGTCAAGCTCGGAAAGTATGTTATGCGCTTCTTTCGACTTTTAGGGATGCTAATTAGGCAGTTATTTACATATCATCGCAAAAGAATTTCAAAACAAATTATTGGGATTAAAATAAAATATATTTCTTGGCAGATCTTTTATTATCACAATGTGGCATATTGAATAATAAAAGTGATGGAAACATAAGCAAAAAAGAATCTAAATGAAATCGGCTAGATTACAGACCCAAAACACACATAATATATGTGTGTGTGTGTGTGTGTGTGTGTGAAAATATATAGAAAATAGGAAAGAACTTGTTAGGTAAAAAATTATTAAACCTTACGCCCCCCCCCCATTTTTTTCAAATAATTGCTCTAGCTGTTACCATAGTAATTTTAATTTTAATAATGAATATGCTTATAAAAACGCGTAAATTTCAAGAATTAGTTATTCAAAAAAAAAAATTTCGCTTGAAGATGGAACAGAGCTTGGTACGTTATTTCAATTTAATTCAAATAATTATATTGAAGTTTTCGGCTCTTATTTTGAAACATAAGAACTCTTATGTAGCGATGGAATCATATGTTTATATAAATAATTATATATATATATATATATATATATATATATATATATATATATATATATATATATATATATATATTATTGATGCATGTTTCATTAAATAATATACAGAAGTTCTGCCTATTTATTTTAAGTAAATTCCTTTCATAATTTCTGATAAGCTTTAATAACATTGTCATTGAAAGATGAAAGAAAAACATCATATTGATACATGTTTTTTTTAATCCTTGCTTACAAACAGAACTGTTCATAACCTTTTTTGGTTCTCACCAGTCGAGGTGCAATTGAAACGAAACGAAGTTGCATCTTTGTAGTGAGTAAGCAGTTTTTGTCTATATGAAAAAATTATAATATATATATATATATTTATATAAATAAAGTTACTCCAAAATTCGCTTGAGGATGAAATTGAACTAATGTCTTTAATTTAATTACAAAATTAAATTCGAAGCTTTTATCTTCTATTTTTGAAACATGGTTAGAACTGTGTAGCGAAAAAAAAACATATTTTAAATCAATTAACTTATTATATATATATATATATATATATATATATATATATATATATATATATAAAAATTTCTCAACGTCTTTCTTTAGTTCGCGCGCACGTTTCGTCCCATCAACGTAAACATAAACTCAGTCCGATGAGGTCCTAAAGGAAAAAACGCATCATCTAACAAATTTTTCCCCTTTGCCATACTCTTTTCCCCCTTAAAATAAAATAAAAATTTCAATAATTCTCCCATTCTTTTAAGAAGAAAGTTGAGGGAAAACGTTAAGAACTTTCCCATTCAATCAGTAACTGCATGCGTTTAAACTCAACATGATTTTATACTCAACAGCCAGTATTTTAACACGTTCACAGCCAGAGGCCACTTATGAAATCTGACATCAAACCCCGACTTTGTTATAGCCAACTTAAGCAATAAAACAATTTTTATGAGATTTTTACAGCTTCAGCTGAATTCCTAGCATTGTTTACACACTAAAACTACTATTATTTAGTATCAGTTATTTGCGTTAAAATCATACAAATTCGCATTGGTAGTCTTAACGGCAAAACTACAAAAGCAAGATAACTCATAGCCGGTGACATTATAAAAAAAACTACCAACCACTTGTTATCCCGTTTGTAAGAATACAAACAAAGCATCTAAAAAGGAGATTTTGTAGACAATTTTGGAAAATGGGAGATAAACTACCACGATAATCGTATTAGGTTAGAAATAGAATACTTTTGATTAGGACTAAAGCACCATTGCTTTAATTAGGCGTCTTTTATATAAGCCTTTGAAGCCAGCGTTCCTGAACAATTCGCAAAGAATTGCTATGTAATGTTTCACGGTAGATATAAAAATAGTTACAAGTGTTTACCCACCGTTCAACCGGGGGCTGGGCGTTACGTCATTTTTCTCTGCCACCGGTAAAGCGGTGGTCAGGGGTCAAATGGTTAATATTAAATGGTTAGATACTTTCTGGACAGGTATTATATTAAGCAACGTTGAGCTTGGTCAGTACCTAGATGGGTGACTGTTTAGGAATACCAGGTGATGTAAGCTGTTGTAATTGATAATGATGTATGCACCCACCTCTTCTTCCCCAGCTAGTAATTTGTATTACTACGCTATTATTATCCCCCACCTAAAGAAAATTTTTTACAATCTAAAAATATTTTCTGACTTTAAATAGCCAGCAAAGGGTTGATAAGCCGTAGAAAATGAATGAAACAATCAACGTATAAAGGTAGACACAGAATACTTTTGAAGAGCACTAAGGTGCCATTGCCCTAGGCAGGTTACTTTTAATATTAAATGGTTAGAGATCATTTCTGAACAGGCATTGTGGCACATATAAATCACTGGAAAACTCGTAAATATAAAAAAAATAATGTATTTTTTCAAATCAAATAGCAAATAACTGATACTAAATAATAGTAGTTTTAGTGTGTAAACGATGCTAAGAATTCAGCTGAAGCTGTAAATCTCATAAAATTGGTATTTTTTGCCTAAGATCGGTGTAGAATCTATGTGCGTGAAAAAAGTTTTGAACTCTACTACGAATTGAAAAAAAAGGCAACTTCATTAAATACGCAATTGTTAATGATTTAAGCAATTTCAAACTTCAGATTTATAAATAAAAAAAAAACAAAGTACAGATAACGCTTTAAGAATCAGGGATCGATTTGACACTGTTCTAATATGAACTGCACCTCCCCCTCATACTTCTAAAATGTTAAAAACCAATATTTTTCTCAAATACCCATTGAAAAGGCGATAAAAGAAGAATTATGGAGAAAAACAAAGCAGCTGAAAAAAGGACTTTGTAGATAGTTTTAAAAAATGGAAGAGATACTGCCAAGGTAATTGTATAAGGGTAGAAACAGGATAGTTGTGAGGAGGAATGAGGTTCCATTTCCCTAGGTATGTTAGTTTTGTTTAACAGAGGTCAATTACGAAATCTGACTTCAGATGCCAACTTTATAATTGGTAATCTGGACAATAAACTTTTTTATGGGTTGATTTATGGCTTCAACTAAATTTTTAACATTGTTTCCGCACGAAAAGTATCACTATTCAGTTGCAGGTACGGTTTTTCCTTCCTGTGTTAGGCGCAAGGTACCAGTTATTTGTATTTAAAACAACGAAAAATACCTGGCTATGGCCTTATATCCACTGTTATGGCATTGAGTGTTGGACACTCTTCTCAAAGACGAAGAAGTGACTTGAGACAACAGAAATGTACTTCTACAGAAGGATGCTGAGGATACCATGGACCGAACATGTGACCAAACGATGATATTTCAGAGAAAATGGAAACAAAAAGGAAACGTGTACTTAACATAAGGAAGAGGCAGTTGAAATTTCTGAGGCACATTAATGAGGAAGGAAGGCTTGGAAAATCTGATACTCACAGGACAGATTGAGGTAAGAGGACAGAGGGAAACAGCGCATAGCTCAATCAATCCTATATATATATATATATATATATATATATATATATATATATATATATATATATATATATATATTTAGTAAAGGTAACAAATCTGTTGGTATATAATCTAAGTGGATTCTAGTAATATAACATATTAAAACTAATCCACAAAACGAGCTCTATGAATTTATTATTAGAGAGCAAATAATTAATAAACAATATAATCCCAATATCTCATAAGGGGAATAAGCTTATTTCCGCAGACGAAAATATAGTTCGTCTGTTTCCTCCATATTGGTTGATAAGATGTCTCCATTTTAAAAAAATCATGCATGGGAATTGCTTGATACCGTTAAATGTTTTTCTTCTTTCTTTCATTCTTGTTTTTTTGGTTTTTTTTCGCATGCAGAATATATTAAAATAAAAAGTTCATTGACTTGGCTCACGATTTCAAGTTTCGAAAGTATTACTCCGCTTTTTTGAGATACATCAATTTAATTTATAGATGTGTGTGTGTGTGCGCGCACGCGCACGTTATCATTCAATTGCTATAGAGTGTCCAATGCCGGTCTTCTCTCAAAATATATTGGTGGAATTGAGACCTTACTGATGTAGTTACAACTTCGCTTCAAGGGCGAGTGACGAAAAAATATCTAAGGTCCTCATGATAGTGGACAAAGAAATATTGGACGTCTATGGCTCAGGTATAAAGACAAGGTAAAGTGTTATATTTCGTCATCATCAGACCCTTGGCTGATTTAGCCGTTGTGTGGACCTAATGGCAAAAGAAAGAGAACATCTAAATGGAATATTTATAGCCTTCTAAAATAAAAAGATTGAAAAACTAACAATATTTTTACTGCTGTTTATAAATATATTTATAAAATGATTTCCTATAGATAGATAGATAGATAGATAGATGTGTGTGTGTGTGTGTGTGTGTGTGTGTGTGCACGCGCTATCATTCAATTGCTATAGACTGTTCAATGCCGATCTTCGCGCCAAATATATTGGTGGAATTGAGACCTTCTTGATGTAGTTACAACTTCGCTGGGCTGCTCATGTTGCAAGGGCGAGTGACGAAAAAATATCTAAGGTCCCCATGATAGTGGATATATATATATATATATATATATATATATATATATATATATATATATATATATATAATTTTTTTGACTAGTAGCCTGAGTGTTCGCGCTCAGGGTTCACCACCTTAAATAATCAACCTTGTGTCACAGCCTACCCCAGTGGGGGGGTCTCTGGAAAATACCAAGGACAACAGTCCGAACAATGTAAATAGTTTAAATATTTACAATACCTTATCTCAGAAATATAGACAGATGCTCCAGATACATAGCAGATATGATAAGAAATATAGACAGATGCTCCAGATACATAGCAGATGGGATAAGAAATATCGACAGATGCTCTAGATATATAGCAGATGTGATAAGAAATATAGACAAATGCTCTAGATATATAGCAGATGTGATAAGAAATATAGACACATGCTCTAGATATATAGCAGATGTGATAAGAAATATAGACAAATGCTCTAGATATATAGCAGATATGATAAGAACTATAGACAAATGCTCCAGATATATAGCAGATGTGATAAGAAATATAGACAGATGCTCTAGATACATAGCAGATATGATAAGAAATATAGACAGATGCTCCAGATACATAGCAGATGTGATAAGAAATATAGACAGATGCTCCAGATACATCGTGGATGTGATAAGAAATATAGACAGATGCTCCAGATACATCGTGGATGTGATAAGAAATATAGACAGATGCTCTAGATACATAGCAGATATGATAAGAAATATAGACAGATGCTGCAGATACATGGCAGATGTGATAAGAAATATAGACAAATGCTCTAGATATATAGCAGATGTGATAAGAAATATAGACAGATGCTCCAGATACATAGCAGGGTCATAACACTATGAAAATGTAAGAATAGGTTTTAATACCAGAAATACTTTGTTAAATAATTATTACCAGCAATACATTTTTGAAAAAAAAATATTACCAGCTATACATTTTTGAAAAGTAAATATTACCAGCAATGGAAAATTATTACCAGAAAGAATTTTTAAAGGAAAAAATATTACCAGAAATAGATTTTTGGAAAAAATATTACCAACAATGAAAATTTTGTCGGCTTTAAATAACCTATTGAGGTTGATAAACCGTAAAACAAAACAAACCAAACCAAACCTCAGCATCCTTATGTAGAAACACATTTCTGTTGCCTCTTCATCTTTGAGGACATTGTCCAAAATTTACTGCCATATAGAAGGGCAGATAACAGTTCAGCGTTTCTATCTTTGTGTCTAATGAAATTATCCTGTTTCGTAATACTTTGTTTAGTTTTTGAAAGGTATCTTTCACTATTCTCATTTTAATTTCTGTGCCACATTTTCCGTTGTATTCTTCTTAGATACATATACTTGGCTTTTTTGCCTTGGTAGGCAGCCAGTTTGGGAGAATAACTGTTATAGATTTAAAACACGAAATCAACGCTAAACCACTCCGCTATCTTTCCCAAGAAATCATGGCAATTCACAGATAATAAAAAAGGGAAGTCTGTGGAGAGCCATGATCACCTACGTCTTGACATAGATGAACATGACATCTGGAAGCTGTGGAGAGCCATTTAATCTGTATCCTAAAAAGGACGTGGCAAAATGAATAAATAAATAATGGTTAAAATGCTTCATCTAAAAATAAATATATCTTTGTCATACTGTTTGATTTGCATTTTTTAAACGAGTTTCTCTTCTTGTACAGGGGGTCCATAAAGTCTGGACACAGAGACAAAAATGCATGTTTTCAAGAAATTAAATTTTCAATTTTTATTGACAGATTGCGACATCTATCAGAAAGATGAAATTTAAATTTTTATTATTGCATTATTCCAAAATTTTAACACTTCAGAAGATAGTTACTAGTGAGTACAAACAGTTGTTAATTAAAAAATAGTAATTAACCTATAATATTATCCATAACTACATGTACAAGGATGTTCTTTTTGATAAAAGATAAAAAATTACTATAAATACGTAAAAATACGTATATTGTCGAAAATTCCTTTTTACACATTATAGCTGTTTGTGTTATATTATAATGCTTATTACCTAAACAATAGCAATACTGAATAATTTTTTTAAACATTAAATTATATTTAATCACGTCTCCTTAATAGCTGTCGCGATCTGTGAATTGGAATATTAACAAACAACATCTTCAATATGATTTCCATCATTTGTGAATCAAAGGTTGATGTATTTTGCAAGATTAACGTGAACTCGATTCAATAACTCCACATTGCCGTCAATTTTAGCACATTAACTCTTTATGCATTCAATCAAGTGTGTTGCATCTGTAATTTTCATCGAGTACACCTCCTTTAACAGATCTTTTTCACAGAAAAAGAAGTCAATTCTTCCAACAAAACCATGTTTAATCTGTGGAGATTTCCTATGTGTCCAGACTTTAGGAACACCCTGTATTACGTTTTGCTATCATTTGTTAATGTTTCAGCATTTTTCAAGAATTCGCCTCCCACGTATTCTTTCTCGAAATGGAACATTCCTTATAAGGGATGTTCCTGTCTGAATCTGTATTGAATAACTTCTCAGTTCATTTTTTTCTCTTTCAGTGACGGAAGAGCGACCTATGCGAAGCCCACCAGGTCAGCAACATTTTCATTAAGTTTAATTCTTTCTCTCTGTTTCCTCCATATCCGGCTTTTCGCTCGATTCTTGCAATTTCAGGAACCACTTCTGCAAATCACGAATCACTGACTTTCGAAACACAGTTCTTCGTTTACATGCAAGCGTTGCAAATATATGTTCGTAATTCTCAAATAGAGAATGCAAAAGTGCAGTTACCAAATGCACTCGTTCGAAATTGCATGCAATTGCACTGTAATGACATATAAGTTTTTAGATGAAAAAATAGCATTATTTATATTGTTTCCAATCAGACTAATGTCCTCATCTTTGCCGTTATTGTCACAACGTTTTATACATTGTGCTATTCAGCCTTCTCCAGGTCTTTGTTGATCAGTGTAACCTTCAAGAAATTTCGAACTGAGCCCTTTATTGAATCTACAGGAATAGATTGCTCTTTTTCCGCCCGCTATGTCTAGAGTTATCTAGTCTTGAACAAAACTCCTGATTCCCTTTTCTACCTGGAAAACCATCTTTTAACGAGGTATATAATAACGTTGAGATATATAGATCAATAAAATAAGGGGAAGCTCCATTACCAGGTCCTGATTATCCTATAGGCTACAGCCTAGGGCCCCTCAATCTTGGTTATAATGTTGGTTGTAAAGGATATTTTTTACTACGGTTATGTTGAAATATGGGCTAATATGGTTTGCAATAAATAGTAAAATTGTGGTAAATTGTGATAGATATATAAACATTTTGTTGGGTTATTTTGACACTGTCATGATGTTGATTTGGGGTTAGTAGAGACAAACGCCAAATAACACGTAACAATAAAAAGGGTTTTAATAGGTTGGTAATTAGGTACAGAAATCGCCTGAGTAGTCAATAACTAGCTCAGCTAAGAACTTCTCTGTCTGTCTTTTGACATGCCACTATTTTAGACAAGTTCATCTTCAAGAGGGGTGGTAGGTTTCCGACACAACAGATACCTACACTGGTTAAAAGGGGATGTTCCAAGAAAAAAAGTAATATAGATTGCACTAAAATAACAGATATGTTTTTAGATGAAAAAATAGTATTGTTTACAATCCAGCTAATGTTCTGCTTTTTGCCGTTACTGTCACGTTTTAGACATTGTGCTATTCAGCCTTCTCCAGATTTTAGTGTAACCTTCAAAAAATTTCGAACTGAACCCTTTATTGAATCTACAGGAGTAGATTGTTCTTGTTCCACCCTCCATGTCTAGAGTTATCTAGTCTTGAGCAAAATCCCTGCTTTCCTTTTTTTCTGGAAAACCATATTTTAGCCAGGCGTGTAACAGCGTTAAGCTATATAGGTCCTTACAATAAGTGAAGGCTCTATTACGAAGGCCTGATTATCCCATAGTATACGTTGCAACGTAAGGTTTTTCCAGTTTAGTTATAATGCTCGCAATAAAAAATAATCAACCTTTCTTTTTTACTACGGTTTTGTTGAAATATATTCCAATTTGGTTTGCAAAATAATGTAAATAATGGTTAGTAAAATAATGCTATTTCTTAAAGAAAAAGTGTA
>CAHIKZ030005495.1:1965000-2037500 GCA_903632075.3 Acanthosepion pharaonis | reverse complement strand
GTCTACGGGTAATTTTTGGCCTGGCCTACAGGCTCGGATACCCCACATTAAATTCGTGTGTTACATCTGACTTCCTGGGCGGTTGGTAGATATCCTTCTATTGGGGATTTCATTGTGGAATTCACTTGACTTACTTCTAGCAGTTGTTTACTTCTACGCGCCGCTGGCGAATCTTATATGTGTTGTTCGTGTCCTAAGTATTATCATTCATTACTAACCTTCGTTTGATCATTTTATTCAGTAACCTCCCCTATGTTACAACTATATATATATATATGTGTGTGTGTGTGTGTGTTTGGCCCAACCCTTCCAAATATAATTCTGAAATGAATATTGGAATTGTGGAATTTTCGTAGTTCTACGATTTATATTTTAGATAAAGTTTCATTAGATTTTTGTCACATTGATGAGATACTTCCATAATAACAATAATAATAATCTTGCCCTAATAATGATACTAATAATATTGTAATAATAATGATCTCGTAACAGTAATACAATCTGGCAATAATAATACTAATAATCTCGTACTAATAGCGATACCAATAGTATTGTAATAATGATAACAATAATGATCGCGTAACAATATTAGTAATAATCTTGTAACAATAACGCTAATAATATCGTAGTAACAGTGACACTAATAATAATGCAGTAACAATAATCTGTTAACAATAACAAATTAGTAATAACCATGTAACAATAACACTAATAATATCGTAGTAACAATGGTACTAATAATATTGCAGTAACAATAATCTGGTAACAATATCAATAATAACCTTGCGATAACAATACTAATGATCTTGTAATAACAATGATGCTAATAATATTGCAATAATAATAATCTCGTAACGATATTCGTAATAATCTTCTAATAATAACACTAATAATCTCGTGGCAATAACGATACTGACAGCATTGTTGAGCTAAAATCGAACAATGAGAACAATAAACCGAAATAAATGTTATGTGACGAACCCAAGATGCATTCTGAGGCACAATAAGAGATTAGCAACAATAAGTTATAATAAACTCGAACAATCATAACAATAAAACGAAATAAATGTTATGTGACAGATTCATGATTAAATAGTTTAGTTTTTTTTTTGTAGCCAATTCTCAAGAAGAAATAAATATGTATAAATTCACCTTCATATGTTTAGATTTTATTCCAATTTTAATCATCGCTTTTTAAAACAATTAACCTTGCCGAAGAATGACGGCAGTTATAAATAGCGGTGTCATTTTGACACTACGTCTTATTGCAGGCACGTTTGTCTATATTTGCCGAAGATCCATTCGTACCGGAGATCTTTCCAACGTAAAAAATATTTCCTTTTTCTTATTAAATCAAAAACTTGATCACTTCATTGAATCAGTTCAGGATGTTTTTTTGACACACCCAAAATACTATTTTCCAAACTTTAAGGCCATTATTACGCATTATTTATTTGTAAAGTATATTTCTCAGAATGAATATTGGAATGATGGGAGCTAAGCTACCATTTCTATTTTAGATACCGTTTCATTCGACATTTATTATGTCTCTGAAATGCTTTCATATATGTTTTTTCTTTTTCTTTTTACACTGGCTTCCGTAAAAGGAAAGATTCGATGTTGCGGCAATTTTTAAAAATATCTCAGTCAAGTATGTCAAGCAAAGGAAAACGCTTTCAACGTCATTGTTACACCACGCCGCCACTTAGCAGACGATATATTTCTGGATAAAAATATCGCACTATATTATCTCTCTTTTGGAAGAATATTTCGTTATTATAAAAAAAAAAATAGAAATAGAAAACGCTTCTTTTAAGATAAAATAAGATCCATCATTTTTTTTTTTTTTTTTTGATTTTTGACAGTAAAAACGAAGTAACGTTTTCAACTTCCATGATTGAATGGGCGCTCCAAGATAAAAGGAAAAGTTATCTAAAAGCAAAATACTGATTTCCAGACATCTAAGAGAATTATTTTTTTTTGAGTATATTTATCTACAATAATACTATAAGGTTTTCTTTTCAAATTTAGTAAATTTATTTCTCAAAGTTGCCGACATTAAACCCTTTTTTTTAACCCTTGCCTTGTGCGTATTACTCCTTTAAAGAATAGTCCTGAAAGCCTACTAATTTACATGCTTATTTTTTATTTTAAAAACCTTAAACTATGGGATGCCCGAATAGTGAATGAATCATTTCTTGAGACGGGCGAGTTTTAGATTCTTTTAAGGTCAGACGCTTCTGTGGATGCGTAAAAACACCACGGTCTATATATTTATCGAGAAATCTGTACTTGACAAAAACATCAAATGTATTTTAAGTGTCCATCTCCAACTTCAAGTTTAAGTTGAAGCCATAAAACATGGAAATAAATCCTAATATGAACTGCATTAAAAATATAAATCTATTTATGAAGAAGAAAACTGAAAGTATTTTGTAGAACCATACAAAGCAGTAAAGCCACTGAGACACAAGTGGTTGTATTCTGTCTCCTTCATTAATTCTTAATTATTTGTATGTACCATCTTGGTTTCATTCCTTAATCTTGTTATTGATATCAAGGTCTAAATCTGTAATTTACCGCTGTTGAAGTTGGCTTTGGCATTTTGGTAATTTGTCGGTTCCGAACTAATGTCTTCGCTGAAGGTTTTGATAATGGTGAGTAGGTTTTTCTGTTGGTTGTCACCCTTGGCAAACGTTTTAAGATCATCAATATAGAATAGTTGATTTCGTTTGCCATTTTGTGACTTGTATCCATGGATACTGTTGCTGAGTGGCGCTAATGAAAGACAAAAGAGTAGGAGTGACAATGAATCTCCTTGGAAGATCCTGCTTTTGATGTTGATTGGTCTCGATGTTAATGACCCGTTTGAATGGTTTAGGTTTAGTATAGTCTTCCATCTTTTTCATGCTTACCGTTATGAATTTGACCGATTGTGGAGCATACTCTGTATATTTTCAGACTCTTCTCTATGTATTAGTGTGGTACGCCGTCGACGCCTTTCTGCAGTCGATCCATGCTACCGATTCTTCTTCTTCTTCTCATTATTATTATTATTATTATTATTATTATTATTATTATTATTTTCTTTGATTTCTGGCGTTTACACATTTCTTTCCGGGTCCCGCCCAGGGACCTAAGGTTAGAAATGGCATCATGACACTTTCCACTGACAAAAAACAAATTACATAGATAAAGCACTTCGTAAGGTGTGGGCTGTACTTGTCAGAACAATTTTTTGTATTTCCTTGAGGCATGGACTTCCAGGAATCCCTTCAATTAGTCTACTGCAATCTTTTCCAACCAGTCCTAGGGCTCCAACTACAACAGGGATTGTTGATGTTCCCATATGCCACATTTTCGAGATTTCTATTTCAAGGTCCTTGTACTTTGACAACTTTTTGAATATCTTCAAAGATACATTGCAGTCAGCAGGGACTGCCATATCAATAAGGAGGCACCGTTTTTTGTTTGTGGTCTTTAATAACAATATCTGGCCGGTTGGCCTTGTATTATTATTATTATTCGTAATAAGTTTGGATTATTGTCCGTTACAAACCTGCATTATTATTTTGCATTTTAATTTAATTAAATCAATTGAAATCTTTAACTGATGAAAAGAATAGGCGTCTTGAAACATACCAATATTCAAATATATATATATATATATATATATATATATATATATATATATATATAATAAATTCATGAATCATTCATACAAAAAACAAATATAGATTCATGAATTATAATTGAATTTATGAATTATAATTGCACCTTTTAATTGATATACATATATATATAGTCGACTCTCCCATCGAATTTGACGTACGAGGATCAAGCAGATCAGTACCCAGGAAACCGACAGCCCAACAACAGCACATGAGATTTGATTATAGTGGTGAAGGCCTCGTGCAGGACCAGCCACACTTTTTGAAGGGCCGATTACAGAGACCTGGTGCACTACGTGCTACAAGGTTCCCAAACGACCCTCCGCAAGTTTTGAATTCAGAGTTGTCCTTCTCCTAGACCAGTTGCCATCCAAGTCTATAGAACCCAGTCTGTCCTGGAGGGAGAAGAGGATTCACACCTTTCCCAAGGGTATTAGCACGTAAGTGAATGTAATGGATTCGACTGGAATTCGAACTCGGCTCTCCGATTCCTCAATCCAAGCCGCTATCCATTACTCCACCGTGCCTATATTTATACATATAGTAAAATTCGATCGCATTACTGAGTAATTCTTGATTAAATGTATATAAATACAAAAAGAAAACAACGCCAGTCTTGCTATATTTCAATGTTTCATTCTTTTCACTTGATATGATTTTTTTCATTCTTGTATTCCATAATAAATCTTATTCTTTATTTTTATTTCATCTGTAGCTCTCTTTCCGAAAAGACGGTTGGATATTATGTTTTTGATGGACGATTGCCAATTTGGACGCCAGAATCTTGAGCTGGTCAAACAATTCATTGTCACCGTTATCAGGGAAATGCATGTGGCACCCTACTGGACACGGGTCGGTGTTTTCTCCAGCCAATGCAGCCAGCAACACAACGACATTTATCTGAGCGAACACCGCACATCGCAGAGTTTTATCGATGACTTCGACAAGCCAGATTCGCACAATATAGTGTGGCAGCTGCGTCGTCTACGGCACCATGCCTTCAACGTAAACAATGGAGGTCGGGACGATGTTCCACACATCGCTGTTACGTTTATCAATGATAAATTACACAAAAAAGAACACACGATACGCGAAGCTAACAGAGCGCGCTATAAGAAAATCAAACTATTCGTTGTAGCAGTCGGCAAAAAGTATTCACCCCAAGAAATTAAACAGTTGGCCGACCGAGACTTTTATATTAGAGTACAGAATTTTGAATTATTACGAAGACACACGAGAAATTTTCTGGATACTTTACTGAAAGGTGAGTTTAATATATATATATATATATATATATATATATATATATAGAGAGAGAGAGAGAGAGAGAGAGAATGTTAGTGGTAAATAGATTAGATAATCGTTATATTTATTTTTTTATATGTTATTTGATTTGTAACCTGTAGTCGATATTAATTTTGTCAAATTTTCTTAATGACACAGCGGTCCTTTCAGTAAATGCCCTTCAGTCTTAGTTTCCCCCGCCCCATCTCTCTCCCCCACCCCTTTTTCTTTTCTTTTCCTCTCCCTCCCTCTTCTTCTGATCTTTAAGATTAGATCGTCTATATGGTGTGTGTATGTCACCACAAAATGTATCCTTTCCGGTTACATCTTTAATGTATTAGACATCCGACAACATTCATATTTCTCTCACTTAAACCGTCTTTGACTCACCTCTCTAAAACTCCTCTCTGTTAAATTTTAATCTCCCACCTTCTCTCGTCTGTTACCCCTCTCTTTAGCTCTAACTTTCGTCCCACACTCTCATACTTACACTCTCTCTAAATTCTATTTTTATTTCCGGAGGTATTTTTTCTGTTTTTTTTTGGGGGGGGGCGGTTGAATTTGTAGGTCTAATGAATTGGATCGTATTTACGATTCCAATGGAATAAATTATGACCATGGAATATTAGTATTTAAGCCTTTTTATTATATATATATATATATATATATATATATATATATATATATATATATATATATATTATTTCGTCTTTAAGTTTTAACTTTAAAGGAAAAAAAAATTACAGTCTGATGATGGAGACATGGATCTTCGAAAGTACTTGCTTAATTTAAAAAAATATGCACTAGAAACATATGACAGTTGTTTTATAAATGAGGATCACATCATTCAGTGGATTAACAGTATTTTAATGCATGCATTATGTTCTACTAGCGAAGTGATTTCGCCACTAATCGCATTAATATTGCTGATTGCTTCTAAGTATGATTATTTCTTTATATATATATATATATATATATATATATAAAGGTGGCCTGACGATTGCATATAGCATGAAACAGACTGTCGTCTCTACTTCTATGTTCACTTTTATATTTACACACGCTCTATCTCTGATATTGAGCACTTTATCCCATAAATATAGCACACCTTAATACTATATTTCTTCACAAATATATATATATATATATATATATATATATATATATATATATATAATTTGTGTATTTGGGCAGCAATCCTTCTTTCATGCACATTTCTTTGAATGCGACAGACAAGGTACTTTTATTTAGTTGTTTATACAATTTCTCATGTGATCTAATAATTTTTTTTCTTTTCAGATGATAAATTATATAAAAAACTGTCCGAATGTTCTTTTTTTCCTAGCGGTTTCGGCTATACATTTAGCCATTTTCAAGGATTAAATATTTTAACTGTTAAATAAGAAATAGTTTGTTGTATGTATGTTTTATAAAATGTTTTCATTTTTCAAAACACGGTCAAGATATTATGTCCATGTTCATTGTTGATATTATTGAGTGTTTTTTTTTGTTGTTTTTATTAATGAGGCTTCTATTATTTTTAGCTTTTTTTGCATGTAGATGATGCTATTATATTTGTGTTGTCAACAAGTATGTTACGAATCGTGTCTGGTAGGTCTCTATGAATATTTAAATGAAATCTAATTGAGCTATGATCAGAAAGATGTAGTGTGAGTCTTCTTGTCAAACATGTAGTAGTTTGGCCTATATAATTATTTACGAATTTTGATTGATCAAGAATACAATTCCTTAATGGACATTTAAATTCGTAAATAATATTTGCCCTATTTAATTTTGTTCTAAGAGGTGAATTATTATTTTAACTATAAGGTTAGAGGTTTTAAATTTTTTGTAATAATTAATTAATCTAATTTTTTGCTATTGTCAACTGGTGTTGTGCATTTTTTATAATATTCTTAATTCTACTTTCATCTTGGTTATAATTTTCGTTCATTTGATTTTTATAAAAAATAATAATAATATTGTTTATGTTTCCATTCACGTCGTTGCTATTACGTACCTTAGACAGAACATTCAGGCAGTTTTTATATAATTTCATCTGAAAAGAAAAATTTATTAGATCACATGAGAAATTGTATAAAAAACTAAATCAAAGCACCTTGTCTGTTGTATTCAATGAAATATATATGTCGGAGGACGAATATTTTCTATGAGAAAAGAATGTTAAACATAAAAATGTCTTATATATATATATATATATATATATATATATATATATATAATAATTATACATATATATATATATATATATATATATATATAATTATATATATATATATATATATATATATATATATATATATATATATATATATATATATATATATATATATATATATATATATATAATTATTTTCACCTCCAACCTCTCTCTCAAAGGCGGAATGTGGCGAGTCTCTCGCTGCTCTATCGCTCTATTCTTTTCTTCTTCTTCTTCTTCTTCTTCTTCTTCTTCTTCTTCTTCTTCTTTTTTTCATTATTATTATTATTATTTTTTTGTCTATATTTCTGAGATGAAGAATTGTAATTATTTACATTATTTACATAGTTGTCTTCAACATTGTTGCCATATTGACAACGTTTCGGCCGTTGTAGGATCCGGCCTTTTTCAGTTAAATCTGAATTTCGAACTGAACCCCTTATTTTGTCCACCGAGGTAAACTGTTCTGGTTTCACGTGTCATGCTTCTTCCGGGTGTCTCGATATCAGTTATCTCCCTTTAACTCAACTCTCCGAAATTTTTATTCACCTCAGCTGTAGTAAGGTATTGAACTCACATCTCTCGTGGCCCAGTGTATAAAAGCGTGGGTTGCATCCAGTGACCTGAGCCAAAGAGTCGTGAATATGGCAACAAGGATGAGGACAACTGTCCGAACATTGAAAATTCTAGGGCATATAATGCGAAAAGCAGGCTTGGAAAATCTGATACCCACAGGGCAGGTTGAAGACAATAGGCACAAAAGAATACAACGACTCGCCTACTTAGTGTGGTTGAGTAAATGGATGGCGGAACAAGGATTAGGAGAGATAGCAAAAAGAGAAAAGTTATTAAGAACTACAAAGGATGGGAAATTGTGGAGAGCCATGATCCCTAACGTCCTGAGGGGACACGGGACATAAAAGCAGAAAAAGAACGAACTTAAATAAATGGATAACGGAACAAGGATAAGAAGAGATAACAAAAAGAGAAAATTTATTAAAAGCTACAAAGGTCTGGAAATTGTGGAGAGCCATGATCGCCTATGTTCTAGAGACAAGGACACAGCAGATAAAGAAATCGGAAGTATCGTTTTTTAAATCGAGAATTTACTCTAATACGGCGTAAATTTTAAGAGAAAAATAGAAAATTATTATTATTATTATTATTATTATTATTATTAAGGCTGAATTGTTGTCCGTTACAAGCCTGTATTGTCATTTTGCATTTAAATTTAATTAAAAAATGCTCGGAGGATGAACGAAATTCCTTTGTCCCGCCAGATCTAACCTTCACGACTAAGAGCCGCCATGACACTTATATAGTAACAAACCATCGACATTGACCCTGTATTGATTTTTTTTAAGCGTTTAACCCCAAGCAAGGCGGGAAGCCACTAGGACGCAAGGGGTTACAGAGAGTTGGAGCGAGAGCAAAGAGGAGTGATAGAGGAAAGGATGAAGAGAAGGATAGGGGATAGATCAAGGCATCTGCAAGTGTCGATTGACATTACATTTGAATAGTTGGAGATTATAGCTATCAGGAGAACAGGAAAAGGGGAGGGAGTTCCACAGGCGAGAAGTGCGAGACATGAAGCCATTGGAGTAGAAGAGACGGCTACATTTAACAGTTTCGACATTGAAAGGGTGAGAACGAGATGCCTAGTTGAACGCTTAAATTCATGAAGTCTGGTGAGAAGTTAGTTCCACTGAAACAGGTTCTTTTTCCCAAGAGGATGTTTCCCCGAACACTTAACCTTAAGTCTAGGGTTAACCGTTATCTTCCCCTCCTATCCATATAAACTACCCCTTAACATGACCCTCTACTTCGAGTGGCCCCTGGGCTTTGTACTGAGTGAACTTTAAAAAAAAAAATATGTCTTCCAAACCCCGACTAAATTTACATAAAACAACCAAAGTCATGTAAGGACAGGTCAATACTACACGGGTATATGGGTAGGGCTATGGTTTCGGGGGTCGATATTGGATCCGGTGAGGAAAAAGTTTTGCGATTACTATGCTATCATAATTTAGCAAAATTTTATCATTTACAATACAAAAATGATATCTTTTATCCCTATAAAAGGCAGAATGTGTGTGTGTGTGTGTGTAACGAATTAACGGCCGCAATTTTCGACGGATTTGCACCAAAATTTACATGCACATGCTCCAAGTTAGCGGGAAAGGCCAAGACCGACTTTGCATTTCCCAACTCCCATCAATAGTGGAAATAATCGATTTTTTCATGCTTCTACGGCAGTTTTCATGTAGTTTGCGGCCATTTTCTACTGACCAGAGTGAGAGCCTATAGCTGGCTGCCACGAATAGGCAGGAAGATTCTATTGGCTAGCGTGACAGCCAACAGCTGACTGACACGAATGTTAACTAGCATGCTAGCATGCAAAAAAAAATCGATAGCTGCATTCGTCACAAGTGGGAAAAATTTAAATTGTATGGCACTTTACTCCAATTGGCTCATTCGCTTGCTTAAACTCAACGTTGATTCTGATTCCGCAGAACTGGGTTCGGTTGGAAAAAGTATTTGTTGTTAACATTCTTTTTTCATTCGGTTTTTCTAGTTACGAGTCCTTTTTTAAAGCTGATCGTTTTGTGTTCATTTTGTTTAGTTCTTTTTTCGTAACAGATTTAATGTTTAGTATAGAGCTTAGAAAAAATTCGCAGTGTGAGATAGGCAAGAAGTAAGGCATGTAGCAACATCAGCACGGCAAAGGGCACTCCTTTAAAGGCAAGGAAGGGCAAAAATATTTTAAGTCAAGTGATAGCGATTGTTGTATGAGTCGTACGATTTTCGAATCAAGTACGGGCAACGCCGGGCCATACTGCTAGTCAATACATAAATCTCATCGTAAGGTGTTTTTTGTTTTAAGAAATATATGATAGCCCCGAAAGCTTTGTAGTGTAGCAGCTAATGAATAACAGAAATTTGTAAAAAAAAACAACAAACAAACAAAAAACATCATTCTTTCCATAACAGGCTTAATTCAATGCAATCTCACGTTAATCTCTTACCGTTTATAATATGCTTTTAAAATCTCCCATCTTACGTTTTCCAATCCCTTCTCGTGGGAACTATGTTGCCTACTCGCTGAATGGAATGGTGTGTAAATGTCTGTATAATTTTTTAAACGAAGACCCCTACGGAAATGTTCCTTAAATGTTTCATCCCAATTCCCCAAACCCCACGGATGTCAGAGATGTTGACCTTTTGGAGAGATCTCCATCTTTCCTTCAAATGTCAGAAGTAGTGGAGAGAAGACTGTTTAATTTTTTTTAGTAAACTGCTTCCGATCAAGGGGCTGGCTCTATTTATCATCAGGTTATTTTGTCGATCCCTAAATGGGAATCACGTGGTTCACGAATAATAGACTCTGAAAAAGGAGTTCGTCATCGCTTCAACGACGGCACGAGAACAGAATGAGTAGGTATATCCGTTTCGCATATTTTGTATAAATCGGCGTTCCCTTGAAAAGGAGGCAAAACCCTAAATTATCCGTGGAAATTCTGGAGACGGGAAGAGAATTTCCCATCTATTTTCTCTTAAAATTTACGCTGTATTAGGGTAAACCTTCGATTTAAAAAAAAAAAAACAAAAAAAAACAAAAAACGATGCTTCCTTTTTTTTCATCTACTGCGTCCCTTCAGGACATTAGCGATCATGGCCCTCCACAATTTCCCGTCCTTTGTAGCTCTTAATAATTTTTAACTTTTTTTAAACTCTCCTAAACCTTGTTCCGCTATCCATTTATTCAAGATCGTTTTTCTTCCGCTTCTATGTCCCGTGTCCCTTCAGGGCGTTAGCGATCATGGCCCTCCACAATTTCCCGTCCTTTGTAGCTCTTAATAATTTTTAATTTTTTTTAAACTCTCCTAAACCTTGTTCCGCTATCCATTTATTCAAGATAGTTTTTCTTCCGTTCTAATGTCCCCTTGTTCCGTATCCTTCAGGACGTTGGCGATCATGGCCCTCCACAATTTCCGTCCTTTGTAGCTCTTAATAATTTTTTTATTTTTTTTAAACTCTCCTAAACCTTGTTCCGCTATCCATTTATTCAAGATCGTTTTTCTTCCGCTTCTATGTCCCGTGTCCCTTCAGGACGTTTTTTTTTTTCATGGCCCTCCACAATTTCCGTCCTTTGTAGCTCTTAATAATTTTTTTTTTTTAAACTCTCCTAAACCTTGTTCCGCTATCCATTTATTCAAGATCGTTTTTCTTCCGCTTCTATGTCCCCTGTCCCTTCAGGACGTTAGCGATCATGGCCCTCCACAATTTCCGTCCTTTGTAGCTCTTAATAATTTTTTATTTTTTTAAACTCTCTAAACCTTGTTCCGCTATCCATTTATTCAAGATCGTTTTTCTTCCGCTTCTATGTCCCGTGTCCCTTCAGGACGTTAGCGGCCCTCCACAATTTCCCGTCCTTTGTAGCTCTTAATAATTTTTTAACTTTTTTAAACTCTCCTAAACCTTGTTCCGCTATCCATTTATTCAAGATCGTTTTTCTTCCGCTTCTATGTCCCGTGTCCCTTCAGGACGTTAGCGATCATGGCCTCCACAATTTCCCGTCCTTTGTAGCTCTTAATAATTCTTAATTTTTAATTTTTTAAACTCTCCTAAACCTTGTTCCGCTATCCATTTATTCAAGATCGTTTTTTCTTCCGCTTCTATGTCCCGTGTCCCTTCAGGACGTTAGCGATCATGGCCCTCCACAATTTCCCGTCCTTTGTAGCTCTTAATAATTTTTTTTTTTTTAAACTCTCCTAAACCTTGTTCCGCTATCCATTTATTCAAGATCGTTTTTCTTCCGGCTTCTATGTCCCGTGTCCCTTCAGGACGTTAGCGATCATGGCCCTCCACAATTTCCCGTCCTTTTGTAGCTCTTAATAATTTTTTAATTTTTTAAACTCTCCTAAACCTTGTTCCGCTATCCATTTATTCAAGATCGTTTTTCTTCCGCTTCTATGTCCCGTGTCCCTTCAGGACGTTAGCGATCATGGCCCTCCACAATTTCCCGTCCTTTGTAACTCTTAATAATTTTTAACTTTTTTTTAACTCTCCTAAACCTTGTTCCGCTATCCATTTATTCAAGATCGTTTTTCTTCCGCTTCTATGTCCCGTGTCCCTTCAGGACGTTAGCGATCATGGCCCTCCACAATTTCCCGTCCTTTGTAGCTCTTAATAATTTTAACTTTTTTAAACTCTCTAAACCTTGTTCCGCTATCCATTTATTCAAGATCGTTTTTCTTCCGCTTCTATGTCCCGTGTCCCTTCAGGACGTTAGCGATCATGGCCCTCCACAATTTCCGCGTCCTTTTTCTTCCTTCTATGTCCGTGTCCCTTCAGGACTCTTAATAATTTTTTAACTTTTTTTAACTTTTTTAACTCCCTAAACCTTGTTCCGCTATCCATTTATTCAAGATCGTTTTTTCTTCCGCTTCTATGTCCCGTGTCCCTTCAGGACGTTAGCGATCATGGCCCTCCACAATTTCCGTCCTTTGTAGCTCTTAATAATTTTTTAACTTTTTTAAACTCTCCTAAACCTTGTTCCGCTATCCATTTATTCAAGATCGTTTTTCTTCCGCTTCTATGTCCTGTGTCCCTTCAGGACGTTAGCGATCATGGCCTCCACAATTTGCCGTCCTTTGTAGCTCTTAATAATTTTTAAACTTTTTTAAACTCTCCTAAACCTTGTTCCGCTATCCATTTATTCAAGATCGTTTTTCTTCCGCTTCTATGTCCCGTGTCCCTTCAGGACGTTAGCGATCATGGCCCTCCACAATTTGCCGTCCTTTGTAGCTCTTAATAATTTTTAACTTTTTTTTAAACTCTCCTAAACCTTGTTCCGCTATCCATTTATTCAAGATCGTTTTTCTTCCGCTTCTATGTCCCGTGTCCCTTCAGGACGTTAGCGATCATGGCCCTCCACAATTTGCCGTCCTTTGTAGCTCTTAATAATTTTTAACTTTTTTTTAAACTCTCCTAAACCTTGTTCCGCTATCCATTTATTCAAGATCGTTTTTCTTCCGCTTCTATGTCCCGTGTCCCTTCAGGACGTTAGCGATCATGGCCCTCCACAATTTCCGTCCTTTGTAGCTCTTAATAATTTTTAACTTTTTTTAAACTCTCCTAAACCTTGTTCCGCTATCCATTTATTCAAGATCGTTTTTCTTCCGCTTCTATGTCCCGTGTCCCTTCAGGACGTTAGCGATCATGGCCCTCCACAATTTGCCGTCCTTTGTAGCTCTTAATAATTTTTAACTTTTTTTAAACTCTCCTAAACCTTGTTCCGCTATCCATTTATTCAAGATCGTTTTTCTTCCGCTTCTATGTCCCGTGTCCCTTCAGGACGTTAGCGATCATGGCCCTCCACAATTTCCCGTCCTTTGTAGCTCTTAATAATTTTTAACTTTTTTTAAACTCTCCTAAACCTTGTTCCGCTATCCATTTATTCAAGATCGTTTTTCTTCCGCTTCTATGTCCTGTGTCCCTTCAGGACGTTAGCGATCATGGCCCTCCACAATTTCCGTCCTTTGTAGCTCTTAATAATTTTTAACTTTTTTTTAAACTCTCCTAAACCTTGTTCCGCTATCCATTTATTCAAGATCGTTTTTCTTCCGCTTCTATGTCCCGTGTCCTTCAGGACGTTAGCGATCATGGCCCTCCACAATTTCCCGTCCTTTGTAGCTCTTAATAATTTTTAACTTTTTTTAAACTCTCCTAAACCTTGTTCCGCTATCCATTTATTCAAGATCGTTTTTCTTCCGCTTCTATGTCCCGTGTCCCTTCAGGACGTTAGCGATCATGGCCCTCCACAATTTGCCGTCCTTTGTAGCTCTTAATAATTTTTAATTTTTTTAAACTCTCCTAAACCTTGTTCCGCTATCCATTTATTCAAGATCGTTTTTCTTCCGCTTCTATGTCCCGTGTCCCTTCAGGGCGTTAGCGATCATGGCCCTCCACAATTTCCCGTCCTTTGTAGCTCTTAATAATTTTTAATTTTTTTTAAACTCTCCTAAACCTTGTTCCGCTATCCATTTATTCAAGATCGTTTTTCTTCCGCTTCTATGTCCCGTGTCCCTTCAGGACGTTAGCGATCATGGCCCTCCACAATTTCCCGTCCTTTGTAGCTCTTAATAATTTTTAACTTTTTTTAAACTCTCCTAAACCTTGTTCCGCTATCCATTTATTCAAGATCGTTTTTCTTCCGCTTCTATGTCCCGTGTCCCTTCAGGACGTTAGCGATCATGGCCCTCCACAATTTGCGTCCTTTGTAGCTCTTAATAATTTTTAACTTTTTTAACTCTCTAAACCTTGTTCCGCTATCCATTTATTCAAGATCGTTTTTCTTCCCTTCTATGTCCCGTGTCCCTTCAGGACGTTAGCGATCATGGCCCTCCACAATTTGCCGTCCTTTGTAGCTCTTAATAATTTTTAACTTTTTTAAACTCTCCTAAACCTTGTTCCGCTATCCATTTATTCAAGATCGTTTTTCTTCCGCTTCTATGTCCTGTGTCCCTTCAGGACGTTAGCGATCATGGCCCTCCACAATTTCCCGTCCTTTGTAGCTCTTAATAATTTTTTAACTTTTTTAACTCTCCTAAACCTTGTTCCGCTATCCATTTATTCAAGATCGTTTTTCTTCCGCTTCTATGTCCCCTTCAGGGCGTTAGCGATCCCCTTTTGCAGGACTTAATTTTTTTAGCGATCTCCCTAAACCTGGCCGCTATCCATTTATTCAATTTTCTTCCCGTCCTTCCCTTCAGGACGTTAGCTCTTAAATTTGCCGTTTTTTAACTTTTTTTTAAACTCTCCTAAACCTTGTTCCGCTATCCATTTATTCAAGATCGTTTTTCTTCCGCTTCTATGTCCCGTGTCCCTTCAGGACGTTAGCGATCATGGCCCTCCACAATTTGCCGTCCTTTGTAGCTCTTAATAATTTTTTAACTTTTTAAACTCTCCTAAACCTTGTTCCGCTATCCATTTATTCAAGATCGTTTTTCTTCCGCTTCTATGTCCCATGTCCCTTCAGGACGTTAGCGATCATGGCCCTCCACAATTTGCCGTCCTTTGTAGCTCTTAATAATTTTAACTTTTTTAAACTCTCCTAAACCTTGTTCCGCTATCCATTTATTCAAGATCGTTTTTCTTCCGCTTCTATGTCCCGTGTCCCTTCAGGACGTTAGCGATCATGGCCCTCCACAATTTCCCGTCCTTTGTAGCTCTTAATAATTTTTAATTTTTAAACTCTCCTAAACCTTGTTCCGCTATCCATTTATTCAAGATCGTTTTTCTTCCGCTTCTATGTCCCGTGTCCCTTCAGGACGTTAGCGATCATGGCCCTCCACAATTTCCCGTCCTTTGTAGCTCTTAATAATTTTTAACTTTTTTATAACTCTCCTAAACCTTGTTCCGCTATCCATTTATTCAAGATCGTTTTTTCTTCCGCTTCTATGTCCCGTGTCCCTTCAGGACGTTAGCGATCATGGCCCTCCTTTGTACAATTTTAACTTTTTTAACTCCTTTGTTCCGCTCTTAATAATTTTCCCTAACTTTTTTCAACTCTCCTAAACCTTGTTCCGCTATCCATTTATTCAAGATCGTTTTTTTCTTCCGCTTCTATGTCCCGTGTCCCTTCAGGACGTTAGCGATCATGGCCCTCCACAATTTGCCGTCCTTTGTAGCTCTTAATAATTTTAACTTTTTTTAAACTCTCCTAAACCTTGTTCCGCTATCCATTTATTCAAGATCGTTTTTTCTTCCGCTTCTATGTCCCGTGTCCCTTCAGGACGTTAGCGATCATGGCCCTCCACAATTTGCCGTCCTTTGTAGCTCTTAATAATTTTTAACTTTTTTTAAACTCTCCTAAACCTTGTTCCGCTATCCATTTATTCAAGATCGTTTTTCTTCCGCTTCTATGTCCCGTGTCCCTTCAGGACGTTAGCGATCATGGCCCTCCACAATTTCCCGTCCTTTGTAGCTCTTAATAATTTTTAACTTTTTTTTAACTCTCCTAAACCTTGTTCCGCTATCCATTTATTCAAGATCGTTTTTTCCGCTTCTATGTCCCCTTCAGGACGTTAGCGATCATGGCCCTCCACAATTTGCCGTCCTTTGTATTGTTCCGCTATCCATTTATTCAAGATCGTTTTCTTCCGCTTCTATGTCCTGTGTCCCTTCAGGACGTTAGCGATCAGCCCTCCACAATTTGCCGTCCTTTGTAGCTCTTAATAATTTTTAACTTTTTTTTTTTAAACTCTCCTAAACCTTGTTCCGCTATCCATTTATTCAAGATCGTTTTTCTTCCGCTTCTATGTCCCGTGTCCCTTCAGGACGTTAGCGATCATGGCCTCCACAATTTGCCGTCCTTTGTAGCTCTTAATAATTTTTAACTTTTTTAAACTCTCCTAAACCTTGTTCCGCTATCCATTTATTCAAGATCGTTTTTCTTCCCGCTTCTATGTCCCGTGTCCCTTCAGGACGTTAGCGATCATGGCCCTCCACAATTTGCCGTCCTTTGTAGCTCTTAATAATTTTAACTTTTTAAACTCTCCTAAACCTTGTTCCGCTATCCATTTATTCAAGATCGTTTTTCTTCCGCTTCTATGTCCTGTGTCCCTTCAGGACGTTAGCGATCATGGCCCTCCACAATTTGCCGCCGTCCTTTGTAGCTCTTAATTTTTAACTTTTTAAACTCTCCTAAACCTTGTTCCGCTATCCATTTATTCAAGATCGTTTTCTTCCGCTTCTATGTCCCGTGTCCCTTCAGGACGTTAGCGATCATGGCCCTCCACAATTTGCCGTCCTTTGTAGCTCTTAATAATTTTAACTTTTTAAACTCTCCTAAACCTTGTTCCGCTATCCATTTATTCAAAGATCGTTTTTTTCCGCTTCTATGTCCCGTGTCCCTTCAGGACGTTAGCGATCATGGCCCTCCACAATTTGCCGTCCTTTGTAGCTCTTAATAATTTTTTAACTTTTTAAACTCTCCTAAACCTTGTTCCGCTATCCATTTATTCAAGATCGTTTTTCTTCCGCTTCTATGTCCCGTGTCCCCTTCAGGACGTTAGCGATCATTCCACAATTTGCCGTCCTTTGTAGCTCTTAATAATTTTAACTTTTTTAAACTCTCCTAAACCTTGTTCCGCTATCCATTTATTCAAGATCGTTTTTCTTCCGCTTCTATGTCCCGTGTCCCTTCAGGACGTTAGCGATCATGGCCCTCCACAATTTGCCGTCCTTTGTAGCTCTTAATAATTTTTAACTTTTTTTAAACTCTCCTAAACCTTGTTCCGCTATCCATTTATTCAAGATCGTTTTTCTTCCGCTTCTATGTCCCGTGTCCCTTCAGGACGTTAGCGATCATGGCCCTCCACAATTTGCCGTCCTTTTGTAGCTCTTAATAATTTTTAACTTTTTTAAACTCTCCTAAACCTTGTTCCGCTATCCATTTATTCAAGATCGTTTTTCTTCCGCTTCTATGTCCCGTGTCCCTTCAGGACGTTAGCGATCATGGCCCTCCACAATTTGCCGTCCTTTGTAGCTCTTAATAATTTTTAACTTTTTTTAAACTCTCCTAAACCTTGTTCCGCTATCCATTTATTCAAGATCGTTTTTCTTCCGCTTCTATGTCCCGTGTCCCTTCAGGACGTTAGCGATCATGGCCCTCCACAATTTGCCGTCCTTTGTAGCTCTTAATAATTTTTAACTTTTTTAAACTCTCCTAAACCTTGTTCCGCTATCCATTTATTCAAGATCGTTTTTTTTCCGCTTCTATGTCCCGTGTCCCTTCAGGACGTTAGCGATCATGGCCCTCCACAATTTGCCGTCCTTTGTAGCTCTTAATAATTTTTAACTTTTTTAAACTCTCCTAAACCTTGTTCCGCTATCCATTTATTCAAGATCGTTTTCTTCCGCTTCTATGTCCCGTGTCCCTTCAGGACGTTAGCGATCATGGCCCTCCACAATTTGCCGTCCTTTGTAGCTCTTAATAATTTTTAACTTTTTTTAAACTCTCCTAAACCTTGTTCCGCTATCCATTTATTCAAGATCGTTTTTCTTCCGCTTCTATGTCCCGTGTCCCTTCAGGACGTTAGCGATCATGGCCCTCCACAATTTGCCGTCCTTTGTAGCTCTTAATAATTTTTAACTTTTTAAACTCTCCTAAACCTTGTTCCGCTATCCATTTATTCAAGATCGTTTTCTTCCGCTTCTATGTCCTGTGTCCTTCAGGACGTTAGCGATCATGGCCCTCCACAATTTGCCGTCCTTTGTAGCTCTTAATAATTTTTAACTTTTTTAAACTCTCCTAAACCTTGTTCCGCTATCCATTTATTCAAGATCGTTTTTCTTCCGCTTCTATGTCCCGTGTCCCTTCAGGACGTTAGCGATCATGGCCCTCCACAATTTGCCGTCCTTTGTAGCTCTTAATAATTTTTTTTTTAAACTCTCCCAAACTTTTTTTTTATTCAACTCTCCTAAACCTTTTTTCCCGCTATCCATTTATTCAAGATCGTTTTTCTTCCGCTTCTATGTCCCGTGTCCCTTCAGGACGTTAGGATCATGGCCCTCCACAATTTGCCGTCCTTTGTAGCTCTTAATAATTTTTTAACTTTTTAATAAACTCTCCTAAACCTTGTTCCGCTATCCATTTATTCAAGATCGTTTTTCTTCCGCTTCTATGTCCCGTGTCCCTTCAGGACGTTAGCGATCATGGCCCTCCACAATTTGCCGTCCTTTGTAGCTCTTAATAATTTTTAACTTTTTAAACTCTCCTAAACCTTGTTCCGCTATCCATTTATTCAAGATCGTTTTTTCTTCCGCTTCTATGTCCCGTGTCCCTTCAGGACGTTAGCGATCATGGCCCTCCACAATTTGCCGTCCTTTGTAGCTCTTAATAATTTTTAACTTTTTTAAACTCTCCTAAACCTTGTTCCGCTATCCATTTATTCAAGATCGTTTTCTTCCGCTTCTATGTCCGTGTCCCTTCAGGACGTTAGCGATCATGGCCCTCCACAATTTGCCGTCCTTTGTAGCTCTTAATAATTTTAACTTTTTAAACTCTCCTAAACCTTGTTCCGCTATCCATTTATTCAAGATCGTTTTTCTTCCGCTTCTTTTTTCCCTTTATGTCCCCCTTCAGGACGTTAGCGATCATCCCTCCACAATTTGCCGTCCTTTGTAGCTCTTAATAATTTTAACTTTTTTAAACTCTCCTAAACCTTGTTCCGCTATCCATTTATTCAAGATCGTTTTCTTCCGCTTCTATGTCCCGTGTCCCTTCAGGACGTTAGCGATCATGGCCCTCCACAATTTGCCGTCCTTTGTAGCTCTTAATAATTTTTAACTTTTTTTAAACTCTCCTAAACCTTGTTCCGCTATCCATTTATTCAAGATCGTTTTTCTTCCCTTCTATGTCCCGTGTCCCTTCAGGACGTTAGCGATCATGGCCCTCCACAATTTGCCGTCCTTTGTAGCTCTTAATAATTTTTAACTTTTTTAAACTCTCCTAAACCTTGTTCCGCTATCCATTTTTCCATTTATTCAAGATCGTTTTCTTCCCACTTCTATGTCCCGTGTCCCTTCAGGACGTTAGCGATCATGGCCCTCCACAATTTGCCGTCCTTTGTAGCTCTTAATAATTTTTTTTTTTTAAACTCTCCTAAACCTTGTTCCGCTATCCATTTATTCAAGATCGTTTTTCTTCCGCTTCTATGTCCCGTGTCCCTTCAGGACGTTAGCGATCATGGCCCTCCACAATTTGCCGTCCTTTGTAGCTCTTAGCTCTTTATTCATCGTTTTTTCCGCCTTTATGTCCTGTTTTTTAACTTTTTTAAACTTTTTTCTCCTAAACCTTGTTCCGCTATCCATTTATTCAAGATCGTTTTTCTTCCGCTTCTATGTCCTGTGTCCCTTCAGGACGTTAGCGATCATGGCCCTCCACAATTCCCTGCCGTCCTTTTTTCTTCCCTTCTAGCTCTTAATAATTTTTTAACTTTTTAAACTCTCCTAAACCTTTGTTCCGCTATCCATTTATTCAAGATCGTTTTTCTTCCGCTTCTATGTCCTGTGTCCCTTCAGGACGTTAGCGATCATGGCCCTCCACAATTTGCCGTCCTTTGTAGCTCTTAATAATTTTTAACTTTTTTAAACTCTCCTAAACCTTGTTCCGCTATCCATTTATTCAAGATCGTTTTTCTTCCGCTTCTATGTCCCGTGTCCCTTCAGGACGTTAGCGATCATGGCCCTCCACAATTTGCCGTCCTTTGTAGCTCTTAATAATTTTTTTAACTTTTTTAAACTCTCCTAAACCTTGTTCCGCTATCCATTTATTCAAGATCGTTTTTCTTCCGTCCCGTGTCCCTTCAGGACGTTAGCGATCATGGCCCTCCACAATTTGCCGTCCTTTGTAGCTCTTAATAATTTTTAACTTTTTTTAAACTCTCCTAAACCTTGTTCCGCTATCCATTTATTCAAGATCGTTTTTCTTCCGCTTCTATGTCCCGTGTCCCTTCAGGACGTTAGCGATCATGGCCCTCCACAATTTGCCGTCCTTTGTAGCTCTTAATAATTTTAACTTTTTTAAACTCTCCTAAACCTTGTTCCGCTATCCATTTATTCAAGATCGTTTTTTCTTCCGCTTCTATGTCCCCGTGTCCCTTCAGGACGTTAGCGATCATGGCCCTCCACAATTTGCCGTCCTTTGTAGCTCTTAATAATTTTAACTTTTTAAAACTCTCCTAAACCTTGTTCCCGCTATCCATTTATTCAAGATCCGTTTTTCTTTAATAATTTTAACTTTTTTTAAACTTCTATGTCCCGTGTCCCTTTATTCAGGACGTTTTTCGATCATGGCCCTCCACAATTTGCCGTCCTTTGTAGCTCTTAATAATTTTTAACTTTTTTAAACTCTCCTAAACCTTGTTCCGCTATCCATTTATTCAAGATCGTTTTTCTTCCGGGACTTCTATGTCCCGTGTCCCTTCAGGACGTTAGCGATCATGGCCCTCCACAATTTCCCGTCCTTTGTAGCTCTTAATAATTTTTTTTTAACTTTTTTAAACTCTCCTAAACCTTGTTCCGCTATCCATTTATTCAAGATCGTTTTCTTCCGCTTCTATGTCCTGTGTCCCTTCAGGACGTTAGCGATCATGGCCCTCCACAATTTGTCCTTTGTAGCTCTTAATAATTTTTAACTTTTTTAAACTCTCCTAAACCTTGTTCCGCTATCCATTTATTCAAGATCGTTTTTCTTCCGCTTCTATGTCCCGTGTCCCTTCAGGACGTTAGCGATCATGGCCCTCCACAATTTGCCGTCCTTTGTAGCTCTTAATAATTTTTAACTTTTTTAAACTCTCTAAACCTTGTTCCGCTATCCATTTATTCAAGATCGTTTTTCTTCCGCTTCTATGTCCCGTGTCCCTTCAGGACGTTAGCGATCATTTTTGCCGTCCTTTGTAGCTCTTAATTTTTTAACTTTTTTAAACTCTCCTAAACCTTGTTCCGCTATCCATTTATTCAAGATCGTTTTTTCTTCCTTCTATGTCCCGTGTCCCTTCAGGACGTTAGCGATCATGGCCCTCCACAATTTGCCGTCCTTTGTAGCTCTTAATAATTTTTAACTTTTTAAACTCTCCTAAACCTTGTTCCGCTATCCATTTATTCAAGATCGTTTTCTTCCGCTTCTATGTCCCGTGTCCCTTCAGGACGTTAGCGATCATGGCCCTCCACAATTTGCCGTCCTTTTGTAGCTCTTAATAATTTTTAACTTTTTTAAACTCTCCTAAACCTTGTTCCGCTATCCATTTATTCAAGATCGTTTTCTTCCCGCTTCTATGTCCCGTGTCCCTTCAGGACGTTAGCGATCATGGCCCTCCACAATTTGCCGTCCTTTTTGTAGCTCTTAATAATTTTAACTTTTTTTAAACTCTCCTAAACCTTGTTCCGCTATCCATTTATTCAAGATCGTTTTTTCTTCCCTGTGTCCTTCTTATGTCCTGTGTCCCTTCAGGATGTCGTTCCCTTCAGGACGATCATGGCCCCTCCACAATTTGCCGTCCTTTTGTAGCTCTTAATAATTTTTAACTTTTTAAACTCTCCTAAACCTTGTTCCGCTACCTTGTTCCGCTATCCATTTATTCAAGATCGTTTTTCTCTTAATAATTTTAACGTTCCGCTATCCATATGTCCTTCCGTGTCCCCTTCAGGACGTTAGCGATCATGGCCCTCCACAATTTGCCGTCCTTTTTGTAGCTCTTAATAATTTTTAACTTTTTTAAACTCTCCTAAACCTTGTTCCGCTATCCATTTATTCAAGATCGTTTTTCTTCCGCTTCTATGTCGTGTCCCTTCAGGACGTTAGCGATCATGGCCCTCCACAATTTGCCGTCCTTTGTAGCTCTTAATAATTTTTTTAACTTTTTTAAACTCTCCTAAATTTATTCAAGATCGTTTTTTCTTCCGCTTCTATGTCCCGTCCCTTCAGGACGTTATCCATTTATTCAAGATCCATTTTATTTTTTTTCTTCCGCTTCTATGTCCCGTGTCCCTTCAGGACGTTAGCGATCATGGCCCTCCACAATTTGCCGTCCTTTGTAGCTCTTAATAATTTTAACTTTTTTAAACTCTCCTAAACCTTGTTCCGCTATCCATTTATTCAAGATCGTTTTTCTTCCCTTCTATGTCCGTGTCCCTTCAGGACGTTAGCGATCATGGCCCTCCACAATTTGCCGTCCTTTGTAGCTCTTAATAATTTTTAACTTTTTTTTAAACTCTCCCATAAACCTTCCGTTCCGCTATCCATTTATTCAAGATCGTTTTAATAATTTTAACTTCCTCCTAAACCTTGTTCTTCCATATGTCCCCTTCTATGTGTCCCTTCAGGACGTTAGCGATCATGGCCCTCCACAATTTGCCGTCCTTTGTAGCTCTTAATAATTTTTAACTTTTTTAAACTCTCCTAAACCTTGTTCCGCTATCCATTTATTCAAGATCGTTTTTCTTCCTTCTATGTCCCGTGTCCCTTCAGGACGTTAGCGATCATGGCCCTCCACAATTTGCCGTCCTTTTGTAGCTCTTAATAATTTTTTTATTTTTTTTAAACTCTCCTAAACCTTGTTCCGCTATCCATTTATTCAAGATCGTTTTTCTTCCGCTTCTATGTCCCGTGTCCCTTCAGGACGTTAGCGATCATGGCCCTCCACAATTTGCCGTCCGTTGTAGCTCTTAATAATTTTAACTTTTTTTAAACTCTCCTAAACCTTGTTCCGCTATCCATTTATTCAAGATCGTTTTTCTTCCGCTTCTATGTCCCGTGTCCCTTCAGGACGTTAGCGATCATGGCCCTCCACAATTTGCCGTCCTTTGTAGCTCTTAATAATTTTTAACTTTTTTTCCGCTAAATTCTCTCTTCTAAACCTTGTTCCGCTATCCTTATTTTTTTTATTTTTTAAACAAGATCGTTTTTTCTTCCTTCTATGTCCCGTGTCCCTTCAGGACGTTAGCGATCATGGCCCTCCACAATTTCCTTTGTAGCTCCTGTCCTTTGTAGCTCTTAATAATTTTTCCTTTGTACTTTTTTTTTAACTCTCCTAAACCTTGTTCCGCTATCCATTTATTCAAGATCGTTTTTCTTCCGCTTCTATGTCCCGTGTCCCTTCAGGACGTTAGCGATCATGGCCCTCCACAATTTGCCGTCCTTTGTAGCTCTTTTAATAATTTTTAACTTTTTTTAAACTCTCCTAAACCTTTGTTCCGCTATCCATTTTATTCAAGATCGTTTTTCTTCCGCTTCCATATGTCCCGTGTGTCCCTTCAGGACGTTAGCGATCATGGCCCTCCACAATTTGCCGTCCTTTGTAGCTCTTAATAATTTTTTTTTTTTTAAACTCTCTAAACCTTGTTCCGGTATCCATTTATTCAAGATCGTTTTCTTCCGCTTCTATGTTGTCCCTTCAGGGCGTTAGCGATCAACAATTTGCCGTTTTGTAGCTCTTAATAATTTTAACTTTTTAAACTCTCCTAAACCTTGTTCCGCTATCCATTTATTCAAGATCGTTTTTCTTCCGCTTCTATGTCCCGTGTCCCTTCAGGACGTTAGCGATCATGGCCCTCCACAATTTCCGTCCTTTTTGTAGCTCTTAATAATTTTTAACTTTTTAAACTCTCCTAAACCTTGTTCCGCTATCCATTTTATTCAATTCGTTTTCTTCCTTCTATGTCCGTGTCCTTTCGGACGTTAGCTCTTAATAAATTTTCCTTTTTTTTTTTTTAAAAACTCTCCTAAACCTTGTTCCGCTATCCATTTATTCAAGATCGTTTTTTCTTCCGCTTCTATGTCCCATGTCCTTCAGGACGTTAGCGATCATGGCCCTCCACAATTTCCCGTCCTTTGTAGCTCTTAATAATTTTTAACTTTTTTAAACTCTCCTAAACCTTGTTCCGCTATCCATTTATTCAAGATCGTTTTTTCTTCCCTTCTATGTCCCGTGTCCCTTCAGGACGTTAGCGATCATGGCCCTCCACAATTTCCCGTCCTTTGTAGCTCTTAATAATTTTAACTTTTTTCCGAAACTCTCCTAAACCTTGTTCCCAAACTATCCATTTATTCAAGATCGTTTTTCTTCCGCTTCTATGTCCCGTGTCCCTTCAGGACGTTAGCGATCATGGCCCTCCACAATTTGCCGTCCTTTTGCCGCTCTTAATAATTTTTTACTTTTTTTAAACTCTCCTAAACCTTGTTCCGCTATCCATTTATTCAAGATCGTTTTCTTCGCTTCTATGTCCCGTGTCCCTTCAGGACGTTAGCGATCATGGCCCTCCACAATTTGCCGTCCTTTGTAGCTCTTAATAATTTTTTAACTTTTTTAAACTCTCCTAAACCTTGTTCCGCTATCCATTTATTCAAGATCGTTTTCTTTCCTTCTATGTCCCGTCCCTTCAGGACGTTAGCGATCATGGCCCTCCACAATTTGCCGTCCTTTGTAGCTCTTAATAATTTTTTTTTTTTTCAACTCTCCTAAACCTTGTTCCGTATCCATTTTATTCAAGATCGTTTTTCTTCCGCTTCTGAATCCCGTGTCCTTCAGGACGTTAGCGATCATGGCCCTCCACAATTTGCCGTCCTTTGTAGCTCTTAATAATTTTTAATATTTTAAACTCTCCTAAACCTTGTTCCGCTATCCATTTTATTCAAGATCGTTTTTCTTCCGCTTCTATGTCCCGTGTCCCTTCAGGACGTTAGCGATCATGGCCCTCCGATTTGCCGTCCTTTGTAGCTCTTAATAATTTTTAACTTTTTTAAACTCTCTTGTTCTTAATTTTATTCAAGATCGTTTTCTTCACTTTTCCGCTCCCCTAAACCATTGTTCCGTCCTTTGTATCTTTAATTTTTGCAAACTCTCCTAAACCTTGTTCGTTTTTTATTCTTCCCCTTCTATGTCCCGTATCCCTTCAGGACGTTAATTGATCATGGCCCTCCACAATTTGCGTCCTTTTGTCCCGCTCTTAATAATTTTAATGTGGGGTAAACTCTCCTAAACCTTGTTCCGCTATCCATTTATTCAAGATCGTTTTCTTCCGGATATGTCCCGTGTCCTTCAGGACGTTAGCGATCATGGCCCTCCACAATTTGTGTCCTTTGTAGCTCTTAATAATTTTAACTTTTTTAAAAACTCCTAAACCTTGTTCCGCTATCCATTTATTCAAGATCGTTTTTTTTCTTCCGCTTCTATGTCCCGTGTCCCTTCAGGACGTTAGCGATCATGGCCTCCAAGATTTCCCGTCCTTTTGTGGAGCTCTTAATAATTTTTAACTTTTTTAAACTCTCCTAAACCTTGTTCCGCTATCCATTTATTCAAGATCGTTTTCTTCCCTTCTATGTCCCGTGTCCTTCAGGACGTTAGCGATCATGGCCCTCCACAATTTGCCGTCCTTTAGCTCTTAATAATTTTTAACTTTTTTTAAACTCTCTAAACCTTGTTCCGCTATCCATTTATTCAAGATCGTTTTTCTTCCGCTTCTATGTCCCGTGTCCCTTCAGGACGTTAGCGATCATGGCCCTCCACAATTTCCGTCCTTTGTAGCTCTTAATAATTTTTTAATTTTTTAAACTCTCCTAAACCTTGTTCCCGCTATCCATTTTATTCAAGATCGTTTTTTCTTCCGCTTCTATGTCCCACCTATGTGTGTCCCTTCAGGACGTTAGCGATCATGGCCCTCCACAATTTGCCGTCCTTTGTAGCTCTTAATAATTTTAAAATTTTTTAAACTCTCCTAAACCTTGTTCCGCTATCCATTTATTCAAGATCGTTTTCTTCCGCTTCTATGTCCCGTGTCCCTTCAGGACGTTAGCGATCATGGCCCTCCACAATTTGCCGTCCTTTGTAGCTCTTAATAATTTTTTAACTTTTTTAAACTCTCCTAAACCTTGTTCCGCCATCCATTTATTCAAGATCGTTTTTTATTCCGCTTCTATGTCCCGTGTCCTTCAGGACGTTAGCGATCATGGCCCTCCACAATTTGCCGTCCTTTTGTAGCTCTTAATAATTTTAACTTTTTTAAACTCTCCTAAACCTTGTTCCGCTATCCATTTATTCAAGATCGTTTTTTCTTCCGCTTCTATGTCCTGTGTCCCTTCAGGACGTTAGCGATCATGGCCCTCCACAATTTGCCGTCCTTTGTAGCTCTTAATAATTTTTAACTTTTTTAAACTCTCCTAAACCTTGTTCCGCTATCCATTTATTCAAGATCGTTTTTTCTTCCGCTTCTATGTCCTGTGTCCCTTCAGGACGTTAGCGATCATGTAAAATTTCCGTCCTTTGTACAATTTCTTTTTTTAAACTCTTTGTTCCAGCTCTTTATTCAATTTTAACTTTTTTTCCCGTCCCTAAAATTTTGTTCCTTTGTAGCTCTTAATCCATTTTTTATTCAAGATCCGTATTTTTTCAAGATCGTTTTTTCTTCTTCTGTCCTGTGTCCCTTCAGGACGTTAGCGATCATGGCCCTCCACAATTTGCCGTCCTTTGTAGCTCTTAATAATTTTTAACTTTTTAAACTCTCCTAAACCTTGTTCCGCTATCCATTTATTCAAGATCGTTTTTTCTTCCGCTTCTATGTCCCGTGTCCCTTCAGGACGTTAGCGATCATGGCCCTCCACAATTTGTAACCCTTTGTAGTTTTAATAATTTTTTGAACTTTTTTTAAACTCTCCTAAACCTTGTTCCATATCCATTTATTCAAGATCGTTTTCTTCCATATATGTCGTGTCCCTTCAGGACGTTAGCGATCATGGCCCTCCACAATTTTTCCTTTGTAACTCTTAATAATTTTTAATTTTTTAAACTCTCCTAAACCTTGTTCCTATCCATTTATTCAAGATCGTTTTTATTCCAGTTTATGTCCCGTGTCCCTTCTACGTTAGCGGATCATGGCCCTCCACAATTTGCCGTCCTTTGTAGCTCTTAATACAAGTAACTTTTTTAAACTCTCCCTAAACCTTGTTCCGCTATCCATTTATTCAAGATCGTTTTCTTCGCTTCTATGTCCTGTGTCCCTTCAGGACGTTAGCGATCATTGTCCACAATTTGCCGTCCTTGTAGCTCTTAATAATTTTAACTTTTTAAACTCTCCTAAACCTTGTTCCGCTATCCATTTATTCAAATCGTTTTCTTCCACTTCTATGTCCCGTGTCCCCTTCAGGACGTTAGCGATCATGGCCCTCCACAATTTGCCGTCCTTTGTAGCTCTTAATAATTTTAACTTTTTTTTTTTAAACTCTCCTAAAACCTTGTTCCGCCCATTTTCATTGTCCCTCCAAATTTGCCGTCCTTTGATCTTAATAATTTTTAACTTTTTCTATCCATTTATTACATATCGTTTTTCTTCCGCTATGTCCCGTGTCCCTTCAGGACGTTAGCGATCATGGCCCTCCACAATTTGCCGTCCTTTTGTAGCTCTTAATTTTTAATTTTTAAACTCTCCTAAACCTTTGTTCCGCTATCCATTTATTCAAGATCGTTTTTCTTCCCGCTTCTATCCCGTGTCCCTTCAGGACGTTAGCGATCATGGCCCTCCACAATTTGCCGTCCTTTGTACCTCTTAATAATTTTTAACTTTTTAAACTCTCCTAAACCTTTTCCGCTATCCATTTATTCAAGATCGTTTTCTTCACTTCTATGTCCCGTGTCCCTTCAGGACGTTAGCGATCATGGCCCTCCACAATTCAGTCCTTTGTAGCTCTTAATAATTTTTAACTTTTTTTAACTCTCCTAAACCTTGTTCCACATTCATTTTATTCAAGATCGTTTTTTGTCGTTCTTCTAAACATATATGTCCTTCCCGTAAATTCAGGACGTTAAATGTCTAGCCCTCCACAATTTGCCGTCCTTTGTAGCTCTTAATAATTTTAAAAAACTCCTAAACCTTGTTCCCATATCCATTTATTCAAGATCGTTTTTCTTCCTTCCATGTCCCGTGTCCCTTCAGGACGTTACATCATGGCCCTCCACAATTTGCCGTCCACTTTTTATTTCATTAGCTCTTAAAAATTTTTTAAAATTTTTTTTAAAATTCTCTCCTAAACCTTGTTCCTTCTTCCTTCTATGTCCCGTTTTCAGGATTCATCATAATCGTTTTTGGCTTTAATAATTTTTAACTTTTTTAACTCTCTAAATCTTGTTTCCGCTATGTCGTTTTTCTTCCGTTCCCCTTCAGGACGTTAGCGATCATGGCCCTCCACAATTTGCCGTCCTTTGTAGCTCTTAATTTTTTAATTTTTTAACTTTTGTTCCGCTATCCATTTTTTCAATCGTTTTTTAAACTTAAAAAGTAAACCGTTGTTCCGCCGCTATCCATTTATTCAAGATCGTTTTTTTTCCCTTCTATGTCCTGTGTCCCTTCAGGACGTTAGCGATCATGGCCCTCCACAATTTGCCGTCCTTTGTAGCTCTTAATAATTTTTAACTTTTTAAACTCTCCTAAACCTTGTTCCGTATCCATTTATTCAAAGATCGTTTTCTTCCCTTCTATGTCCGTGTCCCTTCAGGACATTAGCGATCATAGCCCTCCACAATTTCCCGTCCTTTGTAGTCTTAATAATTTTTTAACTTTTTTTTAAACTCTCCTAAACCTTGTTCCGCTATCCATTTATTCAAAGATCGTTTTTTCTTCCCTTCTATGTCCCAAATTGTCCCTTCAGGACGTTAGCGATCATGGCCCTCCACAATTTGCCGTCCTTTGTAGCTCTTAATAATTTTTAACTTTTTTTTTTAAACTCTCCTAAACCTTGTTCCGCTATCCATTTATTCAAGATCGTTTTTCTTCCCTTCTATGTCCCCGTGTCCCTTCAGGACGTTAGCGATCATGGCCCTCCACAATTTCCGTCCTTTGTAGCTCTTAATAATTTTAACTTTTTTAAACTCTCTAAACCTTGTTCCGCTATCCATTTATTCAAAGATCGTTTTTTCTTCCCTTCTATGTCCCGTGTCCCTTCAGGACGTTAGCGATCATAGCCCTCCACAATTTGCCGTCCTTTGTAGCTCTTAATAATTTTTAACTTTTTTAAACTCTCCTAAACCTTGTTCCGCTATCCATTTATTCAAGATCGTTTTTCTTCCGCTTCTATGTCGTGTCCCTTCAGGACGTTAGCGATCATGGCCCTCCACAATTTGCCGTCCTTTTGTAGCTCTTAATAATTTTAACTTTTTTAAACTCTCCTAAACCTTGTTCCGCTATCCATTTTATTCAAGATCGTTTTTCTTCCCGCTTCTATGTCCCGTGTCCCTTCAGGACGTTAGCGATCATGGCCCTCCACAATTTGCCGTCCTTTGTAGCTCTTAATAATTTTAACTTTTTTAAACTCTCCTAAACCTTGTTCCGCTATCCATTTATTCAAGATCGTTTTTCTTCCGCTTCTATGTCCCGTGTCCCTTCAGGACGTTAGCGATCATGGCCTCCACAATTTGCCGTCCTTTGTAGCTCTTAATAATTTTAACTTTTTTAAACTCTCCTAAACCTTGTTCCGCTATCCATTTATTCAAGATCGTTTTTTTCTTCCGCTTCTATGTCCCGTGTCCCTTCAGGACGTTAGCGATCATGGCCCTCCACAATTTCCCGTCCTTTGTAGCTCTTAATAATTTTTAACTTTTTAAACTCTCTAAACCTTGTTCCGCTATCCATTTATTCAAGATCGTTTTTCTTCCTTCTATGTCCCGTGTCCCTTCAGGGCGTTAGCGATCATGGCCCTCCACAATTTGCCGTCCTTTGTAGCTCTTAATAATTTTTCCTAACTTTTTAAACTCTCCTAAACCTTGTTTTCCGCTATCCATTTATTCAAACCTTGATCGTTTTTCTTCCCGCTTCTATGTCCCGTGTCCCTTCAGGACGTTAGCGATCATGGCCCTCCACAATTTGCCGTCCTTTGTAGCTCTTAATAATTTTTAACTTTTTTTAAACTCTCCTAAACCTTGTTCCGCTATCCATTTATTCAAGATCGTTTTCTTCTTCCGCTTCTATGTCCCGTGTCCCTTCAGGACGTTAGCGATCATGGCCCTCCACAATTTGCCGTCCTTTGTAGCTCTTAATTTTTTAACTTTTTTAAACTCTCCTAAACCTTGTTTCCGCTATCCATTTTATTCAAGATCGTTTTCTTCCGCTTCTATGTCCCGTGTCCCTTCAGGACGTTGGCGATCATGGCCTCCACAATTTGCCGTCCTTTTGTAGCTCTTAATAATTTTTAACTTTTTTAAACTCTCTAAACCTTGTTCCGCTATCCATTTATTCAAGATCGTTTTTCTTCCGCTTCTATGTCCCGTGTCCCTTCAGGACGTTAGCGATCATGGCCCTCCACAATTTGCCGTCCTTTGTAGCTCTTAATAATTTTTTAACTTTTTTTAACTCTCCTAAACCTTGTTCCGCTATCCATTTATTCAAGATCGTTTTCTTCCGCTTCTATGTCCCGTGTCCCTTCAGGGCGTTAGCGATCATGGCCCTCCACAATTTGCCGTCCTTTGTAGCTCTTAATAATTTTTAACTTTTTAAACTCTCCTAAACCTTGTTCCGCTATCCATTTATTCAAGATCGTTTTTTTCTTCCGCTTCTATGTCCCGTGTCCCTTCAGGACGTTAGCGATCATGGCCCTCCACAATTTGCCGTCCTTTGTAGCTCTTAATTTTTTAACTTTTTTAAACTCTCCTAAACCTTGTTCCGCTATCCATTTATTCAAGATCGTTTTCTTCCGCTTCTATGTCCCGTCCCTTCAGGACGTTAGCGATCATGGCCCTCCACAATTTGCCGTCCTTTGTAGCTCTTAATAATTTTTTTTTAACTCTCTAAACCTTGTTCCAATCCATTTATTCAAGATCTCCTTTTCTTCCCTTCTAAACCTTGTCCACAATTTGCCGTCCTATCCATCTTATTCAATTTATTCAAGATCGTTTTTTTTCCGCTTCTATGTCCCGTGTCCCTTCAGGACGTTGGCGATCATGGCCCTCCACAATTTGCCGTCCTTTGTAGCTCTTAATAATTTTTTAACTTTTTTCCTTCTACTCTCCTAAACCTTGTTCCGCTATCCATTTATTCAAGATCGTTTTCTTCCGCTTCTGTCCCGTGTCCCTTCAGGACGTTAGCGATCATGGCCCTCCACAATTTGCCGTCCTTTGTAGCTCTTAATAATTTTTAACTTTTTTTTAAACTCTCCTAAACCTTGTTCCGCTATCCATTTATTCAAGATCGTTTTTCTTCCGCTTCTATGTCCCGTGTCCCTTCAGGACGTTAGCGATCATGGCCCTCCACAATTTGCCGTCCTTTGTAGCTCTTAATAATTTTTTAACTTTTTAAACTCTCCTAAACCTTGTTCCGCTATCCATTTATTCAAGATCGTTTTCTTCCGCTTCTATGTCCCGTGTCCCTTCAGGACGTTAGCGATCATGGCCTCCACAATTTCCCGTCCTTTGTAGCTCTTAATAATTTTTTTTTTTTTTAAACTCTCCTAAACCTTGTTCCGCTATCCAATTCAAGATCGTTTTTCTTCCGCTTCTATGTCCCGTGTCCCTTCAGGACGTTAGCGATCATGGCCCTCCACAATTTGCCGTCCTTTGTGGCTATCCTCTCCTAAACCTTTTTCCTTATTTTATTCAAAGATCGTTTTTTCTATGTCCCGTGTCCCTTCAGGACGTTAGCGATCATAGCCCTCCACAATTTCCGTCCTTTGTTCTTAATAATTTTTAACTTTTTAAACTCTCCTAAACCTTGTTCCGCTATCCATTTATTCAAGATCGTTTTCTTCCCGCTTCTATGTCCCGTGTCCCTTCAGGACGTTATCATGGCCCTCCAAACCTTGTTCCGCTATTTTCCGTCCTTTGTCCTTCAGCTCTCATAATAATTTTAACTTTTTTTTTAAACTCTCCTAAACCTTGTTCCGCTATCCATTTATTCAAGATCGTTTTTCTTCCGGTTCTATGTCCCTTCTGTCCCTTCACCTTGGACGTTTATTCGATCATTTCTTCCGGCCCTCCACAATTTCCCGTCCTTTGTAGCTCTTAATAATTTTTAACTTTTTTAAACTCTCCTAAACCTTGTTCCGCTATCCATTTATTCAAGATCGTTTTTCTTCCGCTTCTATGTCCTGTGTCCCTTCAGGACGTTAGCGATCATGGCCCTCCACAATTTCCGTCCTTTGTAGCTCTTAATAATTTTTTAACTTTTTAAACTCTCCTAAACCTTGTTCCGCTATCCATTTATTCAAGATCGTTTTTCTTCCGCTTCTATGTCCCGTGTCCCTTCAGGACGTTAGCGATCATGGCCTCCACAATTTCCCGTCCTTTGTAGCTCTTAATAATTTTTAACTTTTTAAACTCTCCTAAACCTTGTTCCGCTATCCATTTTATTCAAGATCGTTTTCTTCCCTTCTATGTCCCCTTCAGGACGTTAGCGATCATGGCCCTCCACAATTTGCCGTCCTTTTGTAGCTCTTAATAATTTTTAACTTTTTTAAACTCTCCTAAACCTTCCATTTTTAAATCTTTTTTCTTCCGCTAAACCTGTCCCTTCAGGACGTTGGCGATCATGGCCTCCACATTTATCCTTTGGATCTTTTTCTTTTAACTTTTTTAACTCTGTCCCTATCCATTTATTCAAGTCCTTCCCTTCATGGTGTCCCTTCAGTTAGCGATCATGGCCCTCCACAATTTGCCGTCCTTTGTAGCTCTTAATAATTTTTAACTTTTTTAAACTCTCCTAAACCTTGTTCCGCTATCCATTTATTCAAGATCGTTTTCTTCCGCTTCTATGTCCCGTGTCCTTCAGGACGTTAGCGATCATGGCCCTCCACAATTTCCGTCCTTTGTAGCTCTTAATAATTTTTAACTTTTTTAAACTCTCCTAAACCTTGTTCCATATCCATTTATTCAAGATCGTTTTTCTTCCGCTTCTATGTCCCGTGTGTCCAGGACGTTGGCGATCATGGCCTCAATTTGTTCGTCCTTTGTAGCTCTTAATAATTTTAACTTTTTTAAACTCTCCTAAACCTTGTTCCGCCATTTATTCAAGATCGTTTTTCTTCCCTTCTATGTCCCGTGTCCTTCAGGACGTTAGCGATCATGGCCTCCACAATTTGCCGTCCTTTGCTCTTAATAATTTTTAACTTTTTTAACTCTCCTAAACCTTGTTCCGCTATCCATTTATTCAAGATCGTTTTTCTTCCGCTTCTATGTCCCGTGTCCCTTCAGGACGTTTGCGAACCCTCCACAATTCCCGTCCTTTGTAGGCTCTTAATAATTTTAACTTTTTTAAACTCTCCTAAACCTTGTTCCTTCCATTTTATTCAAGATCGTTTTTCTTCCGCTTCTATGTCCCGTGTCCTTCAGGACGTTAGCGATCATGGCCCTCCACAATTTGCCGTCCTTTGTAGCTCTTAATAATTTTTAACTTTTTTAAACTCTCCTAAACCTTGTTCCGCTATCCATTTATTCAAGATCGTTTTTTCTTCCTTCTATGTCCCGTGTCCCAGGACGGACGTTAGATCATGGCCCTCCACAATTTGCCGTCCTTTGTAGCTCTTAATAATTTTTAACTTTTTTAAACTCTCTAAACCTGTTCCGCTATCCATTTATTCAAGATCGTTTTTTCTTCCTTCTATGTCCTGTGTCCCTTCAGGACGTTAGCGATCATGGCCCTCCCAATTTGCCGTCCTTTGTAGCTCTTAATAATTTTTAACTTTTTTAACTCTCCTAAACCTTGTTCCGCTATCCATTTATTCAAGATCGTTTTTCTTCCGCTCTATGTCCTGTGTCCCTTCAGGACGTTAGCGATCATGGCCCTCCACAATTTGCCGTCCTTTGTAGCTCTTAATTTTTGTAACTTTTTAAATTCTCTAAACCTTGTTCCGCTATCCATTTATTCAAGATCGTTTTCTTCCCTTCTGCTCCCCTGTCCCTTCAGGACGTTAGCGATCATGGCCTCCACAATTTGCCGTCCTTTGTAGCTCTTAATTTTTAACTTTTTAAACTCTCCTAAACCTTGTTCCGCTATCCATTTATTCAAGATCGTTTTTCTTCCCTTTCTATGTCCCGTGTCCCTTCAGGACGTTAGCGATCATGGCCCTCCATTTCCGTCCTTTATAGCTCTTAATAATTTTTAACTTTTTTTAAACTCTCCAAACCTTGTTCCGCTATCCATTTATTCAAGATCGTTTTTTCTTCCGGTCCCGTGTCCCTTCAGGACGTTAGCGATCATGGCCCTCCACAATTTGCCGTCCTTTGTAGCTCTTAATAATTTTTAACTTTTAAACTCTCCTAAACCTTGTTCCATATCCATTTATTCAAGATCGTTTTTCTTCCGCTTCTATGTCCTGTGTCCCTTCAGGACGTTAGCGATCATGGCCCTCCACAATTTGCCGTCCTTTGTAGCTCTTAATAATTTTTAACTTTTTTTAAACTCTCCTAAACCTTGTTCCGCTATCCATTTATTCAAGATCGTTTTTCTTCCTTCTATGTCCCGTGTCCCCTTCAGGACGTTAGCGATCATGGCCCTCCACAATTTGCCGTCCTTTGTAGCTCTTAATAATTTTAACTTTTTAAACTCTCCTAAACCTTGTTCCGCTATCCATTTATTCAAGATCGTTTTTCTTCCGCTTCTATGTCCCGTGTCCCTTCAGGACGTTAGCGATCATGGCCTCCACAATTTGCCGTCCTTTGTAGCTCTTAATAATTTTTAACTTTTTAAACTCTCCTAAACCTTGTTCCGCTATCCATTTATTCAAGATCGTTTTCTTCCGCTTCTATGTCCTGTGTCCTTCAGGACGTTAGCGATCATGGCCTCCACAATTTCCCGTCCTTTGTAGCTCTTAATAATTTTAATTTTTTAAACTCTCCTAAACCTTTTTTCCGCTATCCATTTATTCAAGATCGTTTTTTCTTCCGCTTCTATGTCCCGTGTCCCTTCAGGACGTTAGCGATCATGGCCTCCACAATTTCCCGTCCTTTGTAGCTCTTAATAATTTTTTAACTTTTTTTCCTAAACCTTGTTTCACTATCCATTTATTCAAGATCGTTTTTCTTCCTTCTATGTCCCGTGTCCCTTCAGGACGTTTATCATGGCCTCCACAATTTCCGTCCTTTGTAGCTCTTAATAATTTTTTAATTTTTTAAACCTCCTAAACCTTGTTCCGCTATCCATTTATTCAAGATCGTTTTTCTTCCTTCTGTCCTGTGTCCTTCAGGACGTTAGCGATCATGGCCCTCCACAATTTGCCGTCCTTGTAGGCTCTTAATTTTTAACTTTTTAAACTCTCCTAAACCTTGTTCCATATCCATTTATTCAAGATCGTTTTTCTTCCGCTTCTATGTCCTGTGTCCCTTCAGGACGTTAGCGATCATGGCCCCCCCACAATTTGCCGTCCTTTGTAGCTCTTAATAATTTTAACTTTTTTGAACTCTCCTAAACCTTGTTCCTGCTATCCATTTATTCAAGATCGTTTTTCTTCCGCTTCATGTCCTGTGTCCCTTCAGGACGTTGCGATCATGGCCCCTCCATGGCCTTTGGCTCCTTTTAAACTCTCCTAAACCTTTGTTCCGCTAATTTTATTCAGATCGTTTTCTTCCGCTTCTATGTCCCTGTGTCCTTTGGGGCCCCTCCACAATTTGCCGTCCAAGGCTCTTTAATTTTTAACTTTTTAATTTTTAATTCGTTTTAAAACTCTTTTTAACTAAACCTTGTTCCGCTATCCATTTATTCAAGATCGTTTTCTTCCGCTTCTATGTCCTGTGTCCCTTCAGGACGTTAGCGATCATGGGCCTCCACAATTGCCGTCCTTTTGTAGCTCTTAATAATTTTTAACTTTTTAAACTCTCCTAAACCTTGTTCCGCTATCCATTTATTCAAGATCGTTTTTCTTCCGCTTCTATGTCCTTGTCCCTTCAGGACGTTAGCGATCATGGCCTCCACAATTTGCCGTCCTTGTAGCTCTTAATAATTTTTTAACTTTTTTTTTAACTCCTAAACCTTGTTCCGCTATCCATTTTATTCAAGATCGTTTTTCCGCTTTATGTCCCGTGTCCCTTCAGGACGTTAGCGATCATGGCCCTCCACAATTTGTCCGTCCTTTTTAACTTTTTTAACTCTCCTAAACCTTAATATCCCATTTTATTCAAGATCGTTTTTTTCCGCTTCTCTATGTCCCGTGTCCTTCAGGACGTTAGCGATCATGGCCTCCAAACCGTCCTTTGTTCTTAATTTTTTAATTTTTTAAACTATCCATTGTTCCACTATCCATTTATTCAAGATCGTTTTCTTCCGCTTTATGTCCTGTGTCCTTCAGGGACGTTAGCGATCATGGCCCTCCACAATTTGCCGTCCTTTGTAGTTTTTAATAATTTTAACTTTTTTTAAACTCTCCTAAATCTTGTTCCGCTATCCATTTATTCAAGATCGTTTTTCTTCCCTTCTATGTCCTGTGTCCCTTCAGGGCGTTCGATCATGGCCCTCCACAATTTGCGTCCTTTGTAGCTCTTAATAATTTTTTAACTTTTTTTTTAAATCCTAAACCTTGTTCCGCTATCCATTTATTCAAGATCGTTTTTCTTCCGCTTCTATGTCCTGTGTCCCTTCAGGACGTTAGCGATCATGGCCCTCCACAATTTGCCGTCCTTTTTTGTAGCTCTTAATAATTTTAACTTTAAACTCTCCTAAACCTTGTTCCGCTATCCATTTATTCAAGATCGTTTTTCTTCCGTTCTATGTCCTGTGTCCTTCAGGACGTTAGCGATCATAGCCTCCACAATTGCCGTCCTCCTCTTAATAATTTTAACTTTTTAAACTCTCCCTAAATTTGTTCCGCTATCCATTTATCAAGATCGTTTTTCTTCCCTTCTATGTCCTGTGTCCCTTCAGGCGTTAGCGATCATGGCCCTCCACAATTTAGTCCTTTGTTTAATAATTTTAACTTTTTTTAACTCTCCCAAACCTTGTTCCACATCCATTTATTCAAGATCGTTTTTTTCCGCTTCTATAGTCCTGTGTCCCTTCAGGACGTTAGCGATCATGGCCTCCACAATTTGCCGTCCTTTGTAGCTCTTAATAATTTTTAACTTTTTTTTTAACTCTCCAAACCTTGTTCCGCTATCCATTTATTCAAGATCGTTTTCTTCCTTCTATGTCCTGGTGTCCCTTCAGGACGTTAGCGATCCTTATTCCTCCACAATTTCCCGTCCTTTTGTAGCTCTTAATAATTTTAACTTTTTAACTCTCCTAAACCTTTGTTCCTATCCATTTATTCAAATCGATCGTTTTTTCTCCGCTTCTATGTCCCAGTCCCTTCAGGACGTTGGCGATCATGGCCCTCCACACTTGCTGTCCTTTTGTAGCTCTTAATTTTTTCCCTAAACCTTTTTTCCATTTAAAGACGTTTCTTCCCTTCTATGTCCTGTGTCCTTCAGGACGTTGTCATGGCCCTCCCACAATTTCCCGTCCTTTGTAGCTGTAATTTTATTTTTAACTTCAAGACTATCCATTTATTCAAGATCGTTTTCTTCCGCTTCTATGTCCCGTGTCCTTCAGTTGGCGATCATGGCCCTCCACTTCCTTTGTAGGAATTTTTTTAAACTCTCCAAACCTTGTTCCGCTATCCATTTATTCAAGATCGTTTTTCTTCCTTCTATGGTGTCCCTTCACAGGCGTTGCGATCATGGCCCTCCCACAATTTGCCGTCCTTTGTAGCTCTTAATAATTTTTAACTTTTTTTGTAAACTCTCCTAAACCTTGTTCCGCTATCCATTTATTCAAGATCGTTTTTCTTCCGTTCTATGTCCTGTGTCCCTTCAGGGACGTTAGCGATCATGGCCTCCACAATTTGCCGTCCTTTTGTAGCTCTTAATAATTTTTTAACTTTTTTTAAACTCTCCTAAACCTTTTGTTCCGCTATCCATTTATTCAAGATCGTTTTTTCTTCCGCTTTATGTCCTGTGTCCCTTCAGGACGTTAGCGATCATGGCCTCCACAATTCCCGTCCTTTGTGGCTCTTAATAATTTTTAACTTTTTAACTCTCCTAAACCTTGTTCCGCTATCCATTTATTCAAGATCGTTTTTCTTCCGCTTTATGTCCTGTGTCCCTTCAGGACGTTAGCGATCATGGCCTCCACAATTTGCCTGTCCTTTGTAGCTCTTAATAATTTTTAACTTTTTTTAAACCTTGTTAAACCTTGTTCCGCTATCCATTTATTCAAGATCGATTTTCTTCCGTTTATGTCCTGTGTCCCTTCAGGGCGTTAGCGATCATGGCCCTCCACAATTTGCCGTCCTTGTAGCTCTTAATAATTTTTAACTTTTTAAACTCTCCTAAACCTTGGATTTATTCAAGATCGTTTTTCTTCCGCTTCTATGTCCTGTGTCCCTTCAGGACGTTGTAGCGATCATGGCCTCCACAATTTCTGTCCTTTGCAGCTCTTAATAATTTTAAATTTTTTTAAACTCTCCTAAACCTTGTTCCAATCCATTTATTCAAGATCGTTTTCTTCCGCTTCTATGTCCTGTGTCCCTTCAGGGCAAACGATCATGGCCCTCCCACAATTTCCGTCCTTGTAGCTCTTAATAATTTTTAACTTTTTTAAACTTCCCAAACCTTGTTCCGATCCATTTATTCAAGATCGTTTTCTTCCGCTTCTATGTCCCGTGTCCCTTCAGGACGTTAGCGATCATGGCCCACAATTTGCCGTCCTTTGTAGCTCTTAACAATTTTAACTTTTTAAAACTCTCCTAAACCTTGTTCCGCTATCCATTTATTCAAGATCGTTTTTCTTCCGCTTATGTGTCGTGTCCCTTCAGGACGTTAATCATGGCCTCCGTGTTCCGTCCTTTGTATCTTAATAATTTTTAACTTTTTAATTCATCCATTTATTCAAGATCGTTTTTTCCGTTTTCTTCCGCTTCTATGTCCTTCAGGACGTTAGCGATCATGGCCCACAATTTGCGTCCTTTGTAGCTCTTAATAATTTTAACTTTTTAAACTCTCCTAACCTTGTTCCCCATTTATTCAAGATCGTTTTCTTCCGTTTATGTCCCGTGTCCCTTCAGGACGTTAGCGATCATGGCCCTCCACAATTTGTAGCTCTTAATAATTTTTAACTTTTTTAAACTCTCCTAAACCTTTGTTCCGCTATCCATTTATTCAAGATCGTTTTTTCTTCCGCTTCTATGTCCTGTGTCCCTTCAGGACGTTAGCGATCATGGCCCTCACAATTTGCCGTCCTTGTAGCTCTTAATGGTAACTTTTTTAAACTCTCCTAAACCTTTGTTTACTATCCATTTATTCAAGATCGTTTTTCTTCCGCTTCTATGTCCTGTGTCCCCTTCAGGACGTTAGCGATCATGGCCCTCCACAATTTGGTTGCCGTCCTTTTTGTAGCTCTTAATAATTTTTTAACTTTTTAAACTCTCCTAAACCTTGTTCCGCTATCCATTTATTCAAGATCGTTTTTCTTCCGCTTCTATGTCCTGTGTCCCTTCAGGACGTTAGCGATCATGGCCTCCACAATTTGCCGTCCTTTGTAGCTCTTAATAATTTTTAACTTTTTAAACCTCCTAAACCTTGTTCCGCTATCCATTTATTCAAGATCGTTTTTCTTCCGCTTCTATGTCCCGTGTCCTTCAGGACGTTAGCGATCATGGCCTCCACAATTTCTGTCCTTTGTAGCTCTTAATAATTTTTTAACTTTTTAAACTCTCCTAAACCTTGTTCCGCTATCCATTTATTCAAGATCGTTTTCTTCCGCTTCTATGTCCCGTGTCCTTCAGGACGTTAAGGCGATCATGGCCTCCACAATTTGCTGTCCTTTGTAGCTCTTAATAATTTTTAACTTTTTTTAACTCTCCAAACCTTGTTCCGCTATCCATTTATTCAAGATCGTTTTTCTTCCGCTTCCTATGTCCTGTGTCCTTCAGGACGTTAGCGATCATGGCCTCCACAATTGCCACAATTTTTAAACTCTCTAAACCTTGTTCCGCTATCCATTTATTCAAGATCGTTTTGTCATGGCCTCCACAATTTTTCCTAACTTTTTAAACTCTCCTAAACCTTGTTTCGCCATCCATTTTATTCAAATCGTTTCGTCCGCTTCTATGTCCCCTTTATTTTTAAAGAAATCGTTTGCCATCCGCTTTCGTTTTTTCTTCCGCTTCTATGTCCCTTTTCATGGCCTCCACAATTTTATCCATTTTTAACGTTTTTCTTCCTAAACCTTCAGGACGTTAGCGATCATGGCTCCACAATTTGCCGTCCTTTTATTCAATAATTTTAACTTTTTTAAACTCTCCTAAACCTTGTTCCATTCCATTTATTCAAGATCGTTTTTTCCGCTTCTATGTCCTGTGTCCCTTCAGGACGTTAGCGATCATGGCCCTCCACAATTTGCCGTCCTTTGTAGCTCTTAATAATTTTTAACTTTTTTTTAAACCTCCCAAACCTTGTTCCGCTATCCATTTATTCAAGATCGTTTTTTCTTCCGCTTCTTGTCCCGTGTCCCTTCAGGACGTTAGCGATCATGGCCCTCCACAATTTGCCGTCCTTTGTAGCTCTTAATAATTTTTAACTTTTTTAAACTCTCCTAAACCTTGTTCCGCTATCCATTTATTCAAGATCGTTTTCTTCCGCTTATGTCCCAAACCCTTCAGGACGTTAGCGATCATGGCCCTCCACAATTTGCCGTCCTTGTAGCTCTTAATAATTTTAACTTTTTAAACTCTCCTAAACCTTGTTCCGCTATCCATTTATTCAAGATCGTTTTCTTCCGTTTATATGTCCTGTGTCCCTTCAGGACGTTAGCGATCATGGCCCCCTCCACAATTTGCCGTCCTTTGTAGCTCTTAATAATTTTTAACTTTTTTTAAACTCTCCTAAACTTTGTTTCCGGCTATCCATTTATTCAAGATCGTTTTTCTTCCGCTTCTATGTCCTGTGTCCCTTCAGGACGTTAGCGATCATGGCCCTCCACAATTTGCCGTCCTTTTGTAGCTCTTAATAATTTTTTAACTTTTTTAAACTCTCCTAAACCTTGTTCCGCTATCCATTTATTCAAGATCGTTTTTTCTTCCGCTTCTATGTCCCGTGTCCTTCAGGACGTTAGCGATCATGGCCTCACAATTTGCAAGTCCTTTGTAGCTCTTAATAATTTTTAACTTTTTAAACCTCCTAAACCTTTGTTCCGCTATCCATTTTATTCAAGATCGTTTTTCTTCCGCTATGTCCCGTGTCCCTTTTCAGGACGTTAGGGCGATCATGGCCCTCCACAATTTGCTGTCCTTCAGGGAATTTTTTAACTTTTTAACTCTCCTAAATCTTGTTCCGCTATCCATTTATTCAAGATCGTTTTTCTTCCGCTTCTATCCTGTGTCCCTTCAGGGACGTTGCCGGCCTCCTTGCCGTCCTTGTAGCTCTTAATAATTTTTAACTTTTTAAACTCTCCCTAAACCTTGTTCCGCTATCCATTTATTCAAGATCGTTTTTCTTCCGTTCTATGTCCTGTGTCCTTCAGGACGTTAGCGATCATGGCCCTCCACAATTTGCCGTCCTTTGTCCTTAATAATTTTTTAACTTTTTAAACTCTCCTAAACCTTGTTCCGCTATCCATTTATTCAAGATCGTTTCTTCCGCTTATGTCCTGTCCTTCAGGACGTTAGAAGCGATCATGGCCTCTTTAATAATTTTTTTTTTTTAACTCTCCTAAACCTTGTTCCGCTATCCATTTATTCAAGATCGTTTTTCCGCTTCTATGTCCCGTGTCCCTTCAGGACGTTAGCGATCCTGGCCCTCCACACCTGCCGTCCTTTTTTGTAGCTCTTAATAATTTTAACTTTTTTAAACTCTCCAAACCTTGTTCCCATTTATTCAAGATCGTTTTTCTTTTATGTCCTGTGTCCCTTCAGGACGTTAGCGACAACAATTTTCCTTGTAGCTCTTAATAATTTTTAACTTTTAAACTCTCTAAACCTTGTTCCGCTATCCATTTATTCAAGATCGTTTTTTTCTTCCGCTTATGTCCTGTGTCCCTTCAGGGCGTTAGCGATCATGGCCTCCCCACAATTTGCCCGTCCTTTTGTAGCTCTTAATAATTTTTAATTTTTTTTAAACTCCCTAAACCTTGTTCCGCTATCCATTTATTCAAGATCGTTTTTCTTCCGCTTCTATGTCCTGTGTCCTTCAGGACGTTAGTGATCATGGCCCTCCACAATTTCCCGTCCTTTGTAGCTCTTAATAATTTTAACTTTTTTTTAACTCTCCTAAACGGTTCCGCTATCCATTTATTCAAGATCGTTTTTTCCGCTTTATGTCCCTGTGTCCCTTCAGGACGTTAGAAGATCATGGCCCTCATGTCCTTTTGTAGTCCTTTTTAAACTCTCCTAAACCTTGTTTCCTTATCCATTTATTCAAGAACGTTTTCTTCCGCTTCTATGTCCCGTGTCCCTTCAGGACGTTAGGATCCCCTCACAATTTGCTGTCCTTGTAGCTCTTAATAATTTTTAACTTTTTAAACTCTCCTTTGTTCCGCTATCCATTTATTCAAGATCGTTTTCTTCCGCTTCTAAACGTGTCCCTTCAGGACGTTCCATGGCCTCCACAATTTGCCGTCCTTGTATTTAATAATTTTAACTTTTTTAAACTAAACCTTGTTCCGCCTCCATTTATTCAAGATCGTTTTTTCTTCCGCTTCTATGTCCTCGTGTCCCTTCAGGACGTTGGCGATCATGGCCTCCACAATTTGCCGTCCTTGTTCTGTAATTTTAACTTTTTTTAAACTCTCCCTAAACCTTTGTTCCGCTATCCATTTATTCAAAGATCGTTTTTTCCGCTTCTATGTCCCGTGTCCCTTCAGGACGTTAGCGATCATGGCCTCCGCAATTTGTCGTCCTTGTTCTCTCTAAACCTTTGTCTCATCCATTTATTCAAGATCGTTTTTTCCCTTTCTATGTCCTGTGTCCCTTCAGGACGTTAGCGATCATGGCCTCCACAATTTGCCGTCCTTTGTAGCTCTTAATAATTTTTAACTTTTTTTAAACTCTCCTAAACCTTTAATTTCCATCCATTTATTCAAGATCGTTTTTCTTCCGCTTCTATGTCCTGTGTCCCTTCAGGACGTTAGCGATCATAGCCCTCACAATTTGCCGTCCTTTGTAGTTTTAATAATTTTTTAACTTTTTTAAACTCTCCTAAACCTTGTTCCAGCTATCCATTTATTCAAGATCGTTTTCTTCCGCTTCTATGTCCTGTGTCCCTTCAGGACGTTAGCGATCATGGCCTCCACAATTTGCCGTCCTTGTAGCTCGTAATAATTTTTTTTTAACTTTTTTTAACTCTCCTAAACCTTGTTCCGCTATCCATTTATTCAAGATCAATTTTTCTTCCCTTCTATAGTCCTGTGTCCCTGGGACGTTAAGGCGATCATGGCCCTCCCAATTTGTCGTCCTAGCTCTTAATAATTTTTAACTTTTTAAACTCTCCTAAACCTTGTTCCGCTATCCATTTATTCAAGATCGTTTTCTTCCGCTTCTATGTCCCGTGTCCCTTCAGGACGTTAGCGATCATGGCCCTCACAATTTGCCGTCCCTTAACTTTAATTTTTGTCCTTTTTTTAAACCTCCTAAACCTTGTTCCGCTATCCATTTATTCAAGATCGTTTTTTCCGCTTCTATGTCCCGTGTCCCTTCAGGACGTTAGCGATCATGGCCCTCCACAATTTGCCGTCCTTGTAGCTCCTTTTAAACTCTCCTAAACCTTGTTCCACATCCATTATTCAAGATCGTTTTTCTTCCGTTTATGTCCCGTGTCCCTTCAGGGCGTTAGCGATCATATCATGGCCCGTCCTTGTAGCCTTAATAATTTTAACTTTTTTAAACTCTCTAACTTTGTTCCGCTATCCATTTATTCAAGATCGTTTTCTTCCGCTTATATCCCCAGTCCCTTCAGGGCGTTAGCGATCATGGCCCTCCACAATTTGCCGTCTTTGTAGCTCTTAATAATTTTTAACTTTTTAAACTCTCCTAAACCTTGTTCCGCCATCCATTTATTCAAGATCGTTTTTCTTCCGCTTCTATGTCCCGTGTCCTTCAGGACGTTAGCGATCATGGCCCCTCCACAATTTGCCGTCCTTTGTAGCTCTTAATAATTTTTAACTTTTTTAAACTCTCCTAAACCTTGTTCCGCTATCCATTTATTCAAGATCGTTTTCTTCCGCTTCTATGTCCGTGTCCCTTCAGGACGTTAGCGATCATGGCCTCCACAATTTCCTGTCCTTTGTAGCTCTTAATAATTTTTAACTTTTTTTAAACTCTCTCTCCTAACCTTGTTCCGCTATCCATTTATTCAAGATCGTTTTTCTTCCGCTTCTATGTACGTGTCCTTCAGGATATTAGCGATCATGGCCTCCACAATTTCCGTCCTTTGTAGCTCTTAATAATTTTTAATTTTTTAAACTCTCTCTACCTTGTTCTGCAATCAATTTATTCAAGATCGTTTTTCTTCCTTCTCTATGTCCCGTGTCCCTTCAGGGCGTTAGCGATCATGGCCCTCCACAATTTCCCGTCCTTTTGTAGCTTTAATAATTTTTAATTTTTTAAACTCTCCAAACCTTGTTCCGCCATCCATTTATTCAAGATCGTTTTTCTTCCGCTCTATGTCCCATGTCCTTCAGGGCGTTAGCGATCATGGCCCTCCACAATTTCCCGTCCTTTTGTAGCTCTTAATAATTTTTAACTTTTTTAAACTCTCCTAAACCTTGTTCCGCTATCCATTTATTCAAGATCGTTTTTTCCGCTTCTATGTCCCGTGTCCCTTCAGGGCGTTGGCGATCATGGCCCTCCACAATTTCCCGTCCTTTGTAGCTCTTAATAAAGTTTGTTTTTTAACTCTCCTAAACCTTGTTCCGCCATCCATTTATTCAAGATCGTTTTTTCTTCCGCTTCTATGTCCCGTGTCCTTCAGGGCGTTAGCGATCATGGCCTCCACAATTTCCGTCCTTTGTAGCTCTTAATACTTTTAATTTTTTAAACTCTCCAAACCTTGTTCCGCTATCCATTTATTCAAGATCGTTTTTCTTCCGCTTCCTATGTCCCGGTGTCCTTCAGGGCGTTGATCATGGCCCTCCAACTTTCCTTTAAGCTCTTAATAATTTTAATTTTTTTTAAACTCTAAACCTTGTTCCGCTATCCATTTATTCAAGATCGTTTTTCTTCCGCTTCTATGTCCCGTGTCCCTTCAGGGCGTTGGCGATCATGGCCTCCACAATTTCCCGTCCTTTTGTAGCTCTTAATAATTTTAATTTTTTAAACTCTCCTAAACCTTGTTCCGCTATCCATTTATTCAAGATCGTTTTCTTCCGCTTGTCCCAGTCCCTTCAGGGCGTTGGCGATCATGGCCCTCCACAATTTGTCCCTTAATTTTTTAACTTTTTTAACTCTCTAAACCTTGGCTATCCATTTATTCAAGATCGTTTTTCTTCCGCTTCTATGTCCCGTGTCCTTCCCTTCAGGATGTTATGATCATGGCCTCCAATATTTCCCGTCCTTTTCTTAATTTTTTTAACTTTTTAAACTCTCTAAACCTTGTTCCATATCCATTTATTCAAGATCGTTTTTCTTCCGCTTCTATGTCCCGTGTCCCTTCAGGGCGTTAGCGATCATGGCCCTCCACAATCCCGTCCTTTCCTTTTAGCTTTAATAATTTTTAATTTTAAACTCTCCTAAACCTTTGTCCGCTATCCATTTATTCAAGATCGTTTTTCTTTGTCCCGTGTCCCTTCAGGGCGTTGGTGATCATGGCCTCCACAATTTTCCTTGTAAATAATTTTTAACTTTTTTAACTCTCCTAAACCTTGTTCCGCTATCCATTTATTCAAGATCGTTTTTCTTCCGCTTCTATGTCCTGTGTCCCTTCAGGGTGCTGGCGATCATGGCCCTCCACAATTTCCGTCCTTTTATCTTAATTTTTTTTTTTTTAAACTCTCCTAAACCTTTGTTCCGCTATCCATTTATTCAAGATCGTTTTTTTCCGTTTCTGTCCTGTGTCCCTTCAGGGCGTTGGCGATCATGGCCTCCACAATTTCCCCTGTCCTTTGTAATTTGTAATTTTTTTTTTTTAACTCTCCTAAACCTTGTTCCGCTATCCATTTATTCAAGATCGTTTTCTTCCGCTTCTATGTCCTGTGTCCCTTCAGGGCGTTGGCGATCATGGCCTCCACAATTTCCTGTCCTTGTAGCTCTTATCACTTTAACTTTTTTAACTCTCCTAAACCTTGTTCCGCTATCCATTTATTCAAGATCGTTTTTCTTCCGCTAAACCTGTGGTCCTGTGTCCCTTCAGGCGTTGGCGATCATGGCTCTCTTTAACTTTTTTAACTCAAACCTTGTCTAATTTCCGTCCTTTGTAGCTCTTAATAATTTTTAACTTTTTTAACTCTCCTAAACCTTGTTCCGCTATCCATTTATTCAAGATCGTTTTTTCTTCCGCTTCTATGTCCTGTGTCCCTTCAGGGCGTTAGCGATCATGGCCCTCCACAATTTTCCCCAGTCCTTTGTAACTCTTAATACTTTTAACTTTTTAAACTCTCCTAAACCTTGTTCCGCTATCCATTTATTCAAGATCGTTTTTTCCGCTTTATGTCCTGTGTCCCTTCAGGGCGTTGGCGATCATGGCCCTCCACAATTTCCCGTCCTTTTGTAGCTCTTAATAATTTTTAACTTTTTTTAACTCCTAAACCTTGTTCCGCTATCCATTTATTCAAGATCGTTTTTCTTCCGCTTCTATGTCCTGTGTCCCTTCAGGACGTTAGCGATCATGGCCCTCCACAATTTCCCGTCCTTTGTAGCTCTTAATAATTTTAATTTTTTTAAACTCTCTAAACCTTGTTCCGCTATCCATTTATTCAAGATTTTTTCTCCGCTTTATGTCCCGTGTCCCTTCAGGGCGTTAGCGATCATGGCCTCCACACCCCCCGTCCCTTGTAAATAATTTTTTTAACTTTTTTAACTCTCCAAAACCTTGTTCCGCTATCCATTTATTCAAGATCGTTTTTCTTCCGCTTCTATGTCCTGTGTCCCTTCAGGGCGTTACGATCATGGCCTCCACAATTTCCCGTCCTTTGTAGCTCTTATAATTTTTAATTTTTTTAAACTCTCCTTAAAACCTTGTTTCCGCTATCCATTTATTCAAGATCGTTTTTTCCCTTCCTTTATGTCCCCGTGTCCCTCAGGACGGTAGCGATTCCACAATTTGCCCGTCTTGTAGCTCTAATTTTAATTTTTTTACTCTCCTAAACCTGTTCCGCTATCCATTTATTCAAGATCGTTTTTCTTCCGCTTTATGTCCCGTGTCCCTTCAGGGCGTTAGCGATCATGGCCCTCCACAATTTCCCGTCCTTTGTAGCTCTTAATAATTTTTAACTTTTTTAAACCCCAAACCTTGTTCCATATCCATTTATTCAAGATCGTTTTTCTTCCCGCTTCTATGTCCCGCCCTTCAGGACGGTAGTGACTGCGGCCCTCCACAATTTCCCGTCCTTTGTAGCTCTTAATAATTTTTTAACTTTTTTTTTGCTCTCCTAAACCTTGTTCCGCTATCCATTTATTCAAGATCGTTTTCTTCCGCTTCTATGTCCTGTGTCCCTTCAGGACGTTAGCGATCATGGCCTCCACAATTTCCCGTCCTTTTGTAGCTCTTAATAATTTTTAACTTTTTAAACTCTCCTAAACCTTGTTCCGCTATCCATTTATTCAAGATCGTTTTTCTTCCGCTATGTCCTGTGTCCTTCAGGGCGTTAGCGATCATGGCCTCCGCCAATTTCCGTCCTTCCTTCAGGAATAATTTTAACTTTTAAACTCTCCTAAACCTTTGTTCCGCCATCCATTTATTCAAGATCGTTTTCTTCCGCTTCTATGTCCTGTGTCCCTTCAGGACGGTAGCGATCATGACAATTTCCCGTTTTGTAATAATTTTAACTTTTTTAACTCTCTAAACCTTGTTCACTATCCATTTATTCAAGATCGTTTTCTTCCCCTTCTATGTCCTGTGTCCCTTCAGGACGTTAGCGATCAAATCCTGGCCCTCTGTAATTTCCCGTCCTTTTTGTAGCTCTTAATAATTTTTAACTTTTTTTTTTAACTCCTAAACCTTGTTCCGCTATCCATTTATTCAAGATCGTTTTTCTTCCTTCTATGTCCTGTGTCCCTTCAGGAATTTGACGATCATGGCTCCACACTTTCCAGACCCTTCCTTTAATAAATATGTCTCTTATATCTCTCCTGAACCTTGTTCCGCCCTCCATTTATTCAAGCTCACTAAATTCTATAGTTTCCCTTCAGGGTGTCTCTGTCTATATCTCTGAGGTATTATGATTAAATATGTTATTTAGGTTATTCGGACTGTTATCCCCATCTTCATTGCCATATTCACAACATTTCGGCCGTTGTATTCTGGTCTCTCTTCAGGTGATTGAAATTTCAAACCTAACCCTTTATTCCGTCCACTGGGGTAGATATTGTCCTAGTTCCACGTGCCATGCCTCTCCTGGATGTCTCACTTATTTCCCTTTAACTCTACTCTCCAAGTTTTTTGGGTTCACCACTGCTGTGGCCTGGTATTGAATTGACAACTCTTTGGGTCTAGTCACTGGATCTAACCAGCGTCTTTATCCACTGGGCCATGTCTCCTTGAGGACAATCCCCCGAAGAAGGCCGGATCGTACAACGGCCGAAACTTTGTGAATATGGCAATGAAGATGAGGTTAACAATCCGAATAATGTAAATAATCTAAGTAATCTTTTGTCCCTCTTGCCTTCAACCTGTCCTCTGAGTATCAGATTTTCCAAGCCTGCTTTTTTCATTATATGACCTAGAATTTCCAACTGTCTTTTCTTGATATTAAGTATAAGTTTCCTTTTTGTTTACATTTTCTCTAAAACCTCGTCGTTTGCTCACATGTTCGGCCCATGGTATCATCAGCATCTCTCTGTAAAACGACATTACTGTTGCTTCAAGTCTCTTCTTCATCTTTGAGAAGATTGTCCTGCATTCACTGCCATATAGGAGCAGTGATAACACGTATCAGTTCAGTACCTTTTTCATTGTTTCTATGTTTAACGGACTTGTTACCAAAGACGAGAAGCCTTTATTCCCATCAATATACATCGCAAATTAACTTTTTTAAGTAACGTTGAGCCTAGTCAGTACCTAGATGGGTGACCGGTTAAGAATCACAGGTACTGTCAGCTTGCCGGAGTGCGTGCAATGGCTTATGGCCATATCATGTTGAAACACCGGTTCTCGTACGATCACTAAAGTTAAGCAACGCCGAGCCAGGACAGTACCTAGATAGGTGACCGCTTGGGGATACCTGGTGCTGTAAGCTTGGATGTCTGGGTGGGTGTAATGGTTTACGGTTCAAAATTAGAAATCGTGGAGCCGAGTGGGAATTCCAGTCTTTATATAAATTTATATACCTTATATTTATATTAAATACCCTCGGTAAATATATGGAGGTAGTTCCAAGTCTTTCCCAAAGTACCTCACATTCGCTTTTCATAAGGTAGTATTCATATAAAATACAAATTTTATTGTAACCTAATTATGTACAATAATGGATCAGATGCAATATGGGTGAACAATTCAACTAGGAAAGGTGAAAATAAATACAATGTATCTAAATCCAAAACAGAGACTCTTAAATAATAGATCATTCCATCTTAAATATATCCACAATGTTTCGTGGCAATTTTTAACATCAATTTGGGATCTTAATTTGAATAATTTTAGCACATACAACATTATTTTAATATATTTTATTGTTATTATATATAAACAAATATTTAAGTAAATGCTCTGTTTATAATAAACATATTAATAACATTTACCGGCCTGAACGTCCGGGAAATTTCATAAAATATATGCGTCTTCCAACAGGAATCGAACGTGTATCCTACACGGAACTGTCATATAGCCTGACGTGCTATACCAATTTAGCTACGAAGGAGTGCTTGGTTAGCAAGGTCGATTTTACTGCTTTTAAACTACAATTTTGCCATGATTTCCCTCGAACGTCCATATCTGCTCGAAGCGTATCTTAAAGTAAACAAATGACGTCACACTCTACGAAATGGACTGAGTCCGACAATTATTTTTATATATTTTATTGTTATACGTTAGTGAGGTATACACAAATATTTAAGTAAATGTCCTGTTTGCAATAAACAGTATTAACAACATACATTATGTTATGTATTAACATACAACATAAAAAATAGTGTTTTTTCGACACTTAGCATGAGCAAAACGAATTCACGGATTTGGACGGAAAACATTTTTCATCCCTTAATCTTAAATTTGTATCCTCCAGTTTGGCTTAATTTAATTTGTAGCGTATAAAAATGTAGGTAAAAACAAATGCAAATGTTGATAAAATAGCGAGGGTTGTAAAGCATTGCCCGAGGGTCGCCTAATCAGGTCTGCAACGCCCCAGGTAGGACTTTTCGAGGGTAGTACACGCCGATCAAAAATCTATTCGACTGAATCAGAATTTTGACGTATTTAATAGATTGTTGTGAAATTGTTCTATTGTAAATAATTTGCAATGCATTTCTATAATGAAATAATTTTCAATTAAACAGACGCTTTTCGGTGTCAGTTTATATCTAATCATTAAAAGGATTAATATTTTCTCATCTTTCTGTCGCTTTCTTTATTACCCGACTCTTGTTTTTTTGTTTTTTTATCTATCTGTTTATCTTTCTTTTCTTTTGTTTAATGTTTTGCGGCCTTCAGTTGCCTCCTTTTATTCGCTGTAATTACCTTACAATAAACCAGGAGAATGGATAAACATCAACCCATAAACCAAATTCGTTCCTAAAAAAAAAAGGTTTTATACAGATAAATCATTTGTTTTAAGCGTATCTCCTTCAGATAATAACGAAGACCGGTCATTTAAATACCACGGAACAAAAAGGACTAATCACTTCCTACATTTTTTTTTTCCTACTCAGAAAAATTAATTCTGTGCCAATCCAATTTGCGTAAAGCCGCAGCATTTCATTTACTTTTATGAATCGGCGTCACTGCTTCTTATTTGAGGAATTCTTTTAAAGGAATTTCTTTAACCCTTCATTGTTTATGTTTCGAGTACGAAAATAAAGCGAGAAGAGATAGATAGATAGATAGACAGTATGACATAGATAGATAGATAGATGGATAGACAGTATGGCATAGATAGATAGATAGATAGATAGATGATGGATGACAGTATGACATAGATAGATGAATGAATGTGACATGATAGATAGATAGATAGACAGTATGGCATAGATAGATAGATAGATAGTATGACATAGATAGATAGATAGATAGTATGACATAGATAGATAGATGGATAGACAGTATGGCATAGATAGATAGATAGATAGACAGTATGACATAGATAGATAGATAGATAGATAGATAGACAGTATGACATAGATAGATAGATAGATATATAGTATGACATAGATAGATAGAAAGATAGATAGATAGATGGATAGATAAATAGTATGACATAGATAGATAGATAGTATGACATAGATAGATAGATAGATAGATAGATAGATAGATAGATAGATAGTATGACATAGATAGATAGATAGATAGACAGACAGTATGACATAGATAGATAGATAGATAGATAGATAGATAGATAGATAGATAGATGAAAAGACCCACATAGAATGATAGCTTCATAAATAAATAGACAATCAGACATGGAATGATAGATAGAATTATAAATAGATTGATGAACTGTCTGAGATAGATAGATAGATAGATAGATAGATAGATACATACATACATACATACATACATATTGATAGATAGATGAAGTCAGAAAGAGATAGATATATTTATGAATAGGTAGATGTACAGATATAGAATGATATATAAATAACAGAACAGTCTGACATAGATGAACAGACATAGATAGATAGATAGATAGATAGATAGATAGATAGATAGATAGGTGAAAAGACATAGAATGATAGATAGATTTATAAGTTTATAGATAAACAGACAGACATAGATATTTTTGTATCTGAATAATATGAGCATCAACTCGATAAATAGAGATTGCTTTGAACAAATTCTATTAAATGATGTAAAAATCAAAAAAAAAAAAAATATAATAAAATAAAATAAAAATAAAATAAAAACCAAAAAAAAACCCGAAAAATCCAGAATCGACTCTTGACACCGAGTATTTGGGGGCAATTAGATTTCCCATGCAAGACATACAAATCCAGCCACTCAAAATCTTTTCCCCGCTAAGATTTCTCTCTGTTAATGTTTGCTTTAGCTGCTACTTCTGTTTGCCAGATAGAGGAAGGGAAGGTAGATAGCGAAATAATTATTTGCTTGATTTAAATGTTATCGCTATCGATAGAGTTGTTTCTTTTTTGCTCCTAAAAATCAAATAGAATCGATGTTTTTAAAAACTGACATTTTTTTGCGCTCCCTTGTCTCTTGTTGATAATTTAATGTTTGTAAAATTCCTTTGCGTTGATTGGGGTCTGACAAACAAGGCATTAGTTTCATACGAAAATTACTCAGGCATCTGTGTCCGGTAGGTAACTTAAAATAAAAAACAGACACGTAACCCACTTGTCAAACGAAATATGCAACACCCCCTTTTCATTTTTTTTTAAATGACACTTTAAGAAATGTATTTGGAATGAAAGAAATGCCATAATTATTTACATTCAGTTCATATCTTTGTTATCATGAATGCCATTACTAGAGAAAGAAAGGGAAACGATTAATGTTAGCTTCAGCATCCCGACTCCAGAGTTTCGTAGACTGTCCACTCGACCGGGGGTATCAGCAGTTGATTGCTTATAATTCTCTAGTTTTCTTTTACACACACACACACACACACACACACACACACACACACACACACACACATATATACACTGTCTATGCATGACTGTATATATATATATATATATATATATAGTCATGCATAGACAGTTTCGCTGTATCATTCAGTGAGACTAGACGTCCGATTGCTTGAAGCCGGGATCGAAACCCGACTGATTCTACATCAGCCAGAAATCTTACCTCTTGGATCATCGTCGTAGAAAGGAAGGGAATTTTAACATTTTTCCTATACGAAATACGTCAGCGGCTCTGAGATCTCAATTAAATTTACTATATATATATATATATATATATATATATATATATATATATATATATATATATATATATATGTCGGACGAAAACTTCGTCAGGCTTATTCAACTCCGGTGTATACTGATGTAGTTTTTTGTCGGTTGAAATAGATCTATCTTCCATATGAGGTAGTTTAGGATTTTGTTATGTAACTCTATTTATATGATCTGTTATAATAAATACATTGAGCTCTTTTTGTGGATACGTTTTACTATATTACTAGGATCAACTTGGATCATATAGCAACGGATTTATTACCTGTACTATTATACATGCATATATATATATATATATATATATATATATATATATATATATATTCGGTGTAGAGTATACAATCAAATTCCGGAGTAAATAGAGTACTTTTCCCACGGTAAGGCGGCTAAAATATGTTAAAGATATTCATGTCTATAAAGCTTTTAAGTAAAACTAAAAAAAAAAAAACAAAGGTTTTAATAATTTTAGGCAGAAGTGAGAATAGTAGATGACTCAAGATTCGGCACCAGATATACGGAGCATCAACAAAAGATGTACAATAACTGCATGTATGGCTCAATTTTTAAAGAATCGAGTTTTATGATGTAAGCTGAATCTCTCTCAATCTCCTATGATTATTTTTTAATTCGTTTTAATGCAGACCATATCATACGTGTAAAATCCTCGTTACCAAACGGCTATCAATAACAATGAAAGACGATATTTATATGTATAAAAAGCCCGCTTGGAATAAATATCATTGTCATCGCATAACATGATCTTTGATTTCATGTTTTGATTATATTCACGGTATCACGATCCCTTTTGATATCTCATACAAAAGTTGTTCAAAGAAAAGGTGCATGTCTTGTGTAGATAAAATAGAATAAACCTTTCTTTGATTTCTCGCAAAACCCCTAACATTTCTTCAGATATATTTTATTTCTGAGTTTGATCACGAAAGTTTTTATTATTGCTAACTACGAGACAGATTAAGTTACGCCATGTTTCTTTTATTTTTCATTAAATACACGCGACCGAAATCAGACGACATTTTCGACAGCCATATTTGAATATCAAATGCCGATATTTACGGCGGCTAGGAAGAGGTAGAATTAAAAGAAACGATTATAAAAATAGTGAAATATACACTTTGTGTTTTATTTTATGGACATTTCTCCTATCTTGTTTTGCCTAGTACTTCTTGATTCTCTTTTTTTCTTTTTTTTTTTTTATTGGCAAACTTGGACATTTGTGCCCGATAAAAAATGGAGTATCAAAAAGGCGGGTTTCCATTAACAACGCTATTATTTTAAATACCATCACTCCTCGGCAACGTTTATTGTTTTAAAAAGCGGCGATTAGAATTTTAATAAAACCTAAACATAAGATGGAAGTGAATTTATACATTTTTTTTGTTCTTGGAAATTTACAACAATATTAAACACTATTTATTTATTATATTATTTATTTACAAGACTCATTTTATATCTACAACATTCTATGCAATGCAATATTTATCATTTACCAGTTTATAAAGAAATAAATATGTTTTATTCAAAGATTGATAAACATTCAGTACATTATTAAAATATGTGAACCAACAATAATGAAATCCTTATTATTTATCGTTTTATAAAATTCGAATCACTTGGCAATTAGCCAATGTTTTGTCAACAATTCCACTTAAAAATATTAAAATTGGTTTGTTTAAACAATCTAATTGTGCTCATAAATTTTTTGTCACTTTTCAAGAACAAAGCCAGTGTATAAATTAACGTTCATATGTTTGGGTTTTATAAAAATTCTAATCATCTCTTTCTTTTTAAATAATAAACATTGCCGAGGGAGTGAAGGTAATCAAAATAATAGCGGTGTCAAGGAAAAACCGTCCTTTTGACAAATTGTTTTTTGTGGGCACAAATATCCATGTTTGCCTTTCTTGTCAATGTTCTCAACAAAAATAACAATTTCATTTCAACATCATCTTTTCTCAGTGAACCTCCTTCGATTAAAGACATATTTCAAAACGATCCCTAATGTCAAATAGGAGCATATAAAATAAATATTCCACTCCACATTTTTAGTGAGACAAATGCAATGTAATTATCTCAGATTTTACGAGTACGATAATAATTCATGTATCATCTGTAATATTCGCTGAATGCTTTTATGGATTTTTTTACTAATTGTTCACTTAATTCAAGGCCCAAGTGTCACTCAAGGTAGATGATTATTGAATGAGGTTGTTGTATGAAAGTAAAATCAGGACGTAAGTAGTGCAAATTCTTAGAAAGATAACGGTTGAACCAAGAAACGGAGAAGCTAAAATTGGAGTGAACTGGGAAGCATTCTCTCGGGAGTCTGTTGTACAAATTAGCGGTTCCTAGGAAGAAGCTGTCCAGATGGAACTTCTTTTTTAATAATGGAATACGAAAGGAATGTGGATGATTCGAGCCAATTGTACGTGATATAGAGTTTGGTACGAAGGTTTAAAATGGTGGAACTAATGCTTGTAGCATATCAGGACATTTGCCATGGAAATAGCGATAGAGAGATGCTTAGCTGTAAAGGTCTGAACTGGTGGAACTAAAGAATGTAGCTTATCAGAACATTTGCCATGGAAATAGCGATAGAATAGAGAGAGGCTTAGCTATAAAGGTCTGAATTGAGAGAACTGAAGATTGTAGCGCTCCAGAACATTTCCCATGTAAATAGAGATAGAGTAGAGAAAGGCTTAGCTTTAAAGGTCTAAACTCGTGGAACTAACGGATTTAGCTTATCAGAACATTTGCCATGGAAATAGCTATAGAGGCTTAGCTGTAAAGGCCTGAACTGGTGGAACTAAAGAATGTAGTTCACCTGAACATTTGCAATGAAAATACCCATTCAGTATCGAGAGTTTTTTCAACATTTATTCTTTGGGGAAAAGAGATATATAATGTAATATCACCCCGAAGGCCGCGTAAGACGTTTTTGAAATCCATATAAGCTGGAAAATGGCTCCATCTTAATAATACCCTATTTTTTTTTTTTGGTGTTGGGGAGGGGGAGATTTTGTATTGATTTTTTTTTTTTTACTTTACTAAACTAACGAGTTTTAAAACGAAAAATATATATATATATATATATATATATATATATATATATATATATATATATATATATATATATATATATATATAAAGAGAGAGAGAATTAAATTACAGTCTTTACTATTTATAGTCATCGTAAGCTTTAAATGTAGGTTTGTAACATCTTATTTAATGTAATGTAATCTCTAGGTATTTTCAGACAGCCTGTCATTCATATTTAAAAACCTGATAATATGCCATTAAAGAAATTTCCAGACAAAAAAACCTCTGCTTAGTATGTACATCATTTACAGTCCTGCGAAACAACTGACGCTGGTACCCGTATTCGACGATGCCCGTCTACTAGAGCAGATAGACAATCCCTATTGCAGACGCTCGCTCAGGCATATTTTGTGTTTGTTCAAAACCCACGGAGGCTACCCGTGGTTTATACTGCAACTATGCTGATCAGACCTTAGTTCCAGTTTCTGGGAGAGAGCTTGTTATCTAGAATGATCAACAACCAGCACACTCAAATCCTCGGTCACGATGGCTTGTGACTTCGTGCTAGGACAGCTACCGATGGTCCCCCAAGTGTTTCGTCGACCCAGTTTCACTCACAAGGCTTGGGCCAACCCGTGGTATGGTTTTTCAGGCACTTTCCAAAGGTGCCGCACGCTGGGATCGTTCCCCCCGAGACCGATAACATCAGGAAGTCTCCTTCCTGACAAATCGACCATGGTGAGATTCGAACCCGAGTCTCATGGACTAATGAAAGCTATAACGATATTCATACATTTATAAAGGAAACATATCGTGTGAATTTCAGTTTATAATATTTATTATTTCTTATATATATATATATATATATATATATATATATATATATATATATATATATATATATATATATATATATATATATATTCATACATGTTTCATTAAATAATATAGACAAGTGTTGTCTATTTATCTTATATAAATTATTTTCATAACGTCTGGTAAGCTTTATAGCATTATCATTAAACCAAGAAAGAAAATCACAATATTGATCCATATTTTTCATCCAATCTAAGCTTTTGGCTTACATAAGCCATTATCAAAGATGTCAGTTACTGTACAACATATTAAGCAATATACGGACAAGACAGTAATGATAGTATGTTTCTGTTTACATGGATGATTTCCTAGCAACGATAAACACGTGCATATAAGACGCTAGAAGCGAAAATCGCACCGCAGCTTATGACGTCACACACGCGTGAAGTGAATTCGAGAAGTATTTAGTATGGGAAGCCGTTGGTATAAAGCAATGGCTTCTGTTACCAATTATAGACATTTAAGGATATTTGAAGAGATTCCATAGTTGATTTTGTTTAGGTTGGGTTTTGATAATGGCTCATGTAAGCCGAAAGCTTAGATTGGATTAAAAAATATGGATCAATATTGTGATTTTCTTTCTTCGTTTAATGATAATGTTATTAAACTTATGCACATGCTCCAAGCTAGCGGGAAGGCCAAACCGACTTTGCATTTCCCAACTCCCATCGATAGTGGAAATAATCGATTTTTTCATGCTTCTACGGCACTTTTCATGTAGTTTGCGGCCATTTTCTACTGGCCAGAGTGAGAACCTATAGCTGGCTGCCACGAATAGGCAGGAAGATTCTATTGGCCAGCGTGAGAGCCAACAGCTGACTGACACGAATGTTAACTAGAATGCTAGCATGCAAGAAAAAATCGATAGCTGCATTCGTCACAAGTGGGAAAAATTTAAATCTGCATGGCACTTTACTCCAATTGGCTCATTCGCTTGCTTAAACTCACTGTTGATTCTGATTCCGCAGAACTGGGTTGGGTGTGAAAAAGTATTTGTTGTTAACATTCTTTTTTCATTCGGTTTTTCCAGTTACGAGTCCTTTTTTAAAGCTGATCGTTTTGTGTTCATTTTATTAGTTCTTTTTTCGTAACAGATTTAATGTTTAGTATAGAGCTTAGAAAAAGTTCGCAGTGTGAGATAGGCAAGAAGTAAGGCATGTAGCAACATCAGCACGGGAAAGGGCACTCCTTTAAAGGCAAGGAAGGGCAAAAATATTTTAAGTCAAGTGATAGTGATTGCTGTATGAGTCGTACGATTTTTGAATCAAGCCCGGGCAACGCCGGGCTATGCTGCTAGTGTATATATATATATATATATATATATATATATATATATATATATATATATATATATATCATTGGTGTAGGGTTAGTTAAATGAGATAACTGAATATTAGCGACCGTATACGCGTGTGCTGGCGTGCATAGCAAATTTAGCCAAGAGGTGTAGACATAATAGTGCTCAATGTGATTAGACAGAGCTAAGACATATATGTTAATAAATACACATATACCTACGTTTGTTGTGCGACTAGAGTTTCCTTGGTTATGCAAGTCATCGGGCACGAGATATCGATTATTATTTATTTAAAAAATGAATTAATAATGAGTTCAGCTGATTTATCTTCATAGCAATGCCTACGTAACCAGGCGCAAACGAATGCGAATTCCACCGAAAAATAAGTCTAATGTGCCAGGTGACAAAACTAATTATCGGTGTTCTGTTGAATAGAGCGCGCAGCAGAATCAGGCCGGAGATAGGACAAGAACAGTGCGGGTTCGTTAAAGACACCGGAACAAGGAAGGCGATATTCCTGCTCAGAATGTTATCATAAAGAGCGATACAAACGCAGAAGGATTTGTACTTATGTTTCACAGACTACGCAAAGGCTTTCGACAAAGTACGCCACAAAGATATGTTGGAACTGCTCAGCAACCTTAATATATTCATGAAAGATATCAGAATAATCAAGAACCTATACTGGCAGCTAACGGCATGCATGTGCATGGGGAACGAGTTCAGTGAATAGACAAAAATAGAAAGGAGCGTAAGGCAAGGATGCGTCTTCTCACCAGACCTATTGTTATGATGTTGATTTGGGGTTAGTAGAGACAACCACCAAATAACACGTAACAATAAAAAGGGTTTTAATAGGTTGGTAAATAGGTACAGAAATCGCCTGAGTAGTCAATAACTAGCTCAGCTAAGAACTTCTCTGTCTATCTGTCCTTCATTATTTAAAGTCTTTGTTCACAGACAAGTTCATCTTCAAGAGGGGTGGTAGGTTTCCGACACAACACCTATTCAACCTGTACAGCGAGGCAATTCTGATAGAATTGGAAAACCTACCGGGATTTAGCATTGGCGACGACAATCTTAACAACATAAGATACGCAGATGACACAGTACTGATAGTAGACACGGAAAAGAAATTACAAAATCTCTTACAGAAGGTAGCGACAGAGAGTGAGAAGAAAGGACTAAGCATAAACTATAAGAAGACAGAATCCCTGGTCATCAGTAAGGAGAGCCTGAAATTCGATTTCGCTTTTTGGAATCATAACCTTTTCCAAGAGCATTTTTTCTGGGAGAAAATAAATGTAACTCAACTGTAATTTGAACTCGGCTCGTCGAACTTCTCGTTCCATTACGCCGGGTTCTGCTCAGGTACACGCATATATGTAGAGTATCCATGTTTGTTCTGAAACTGCTTTAATATTCACGTATTCTTTTGAAATTGGCAAATCCGCTTGATATGAAAATGTGCACCAAGTTGACCGTAAATATTTACACAACTGACGAATGACAAAGGCGAAAGCGAAAATGTTTACTGTACACGATTTTTATCCTGGCTGCGACAAAAAGCCCGGTGAAAAATATCGCCTAAAGAGGCCGCCTACGTTGTTCGGTTTGAATGAAGAAATGTTTTTTTAAGCTTCTCCAAATATTTTACTGTACTCAAAAGGAAACATGACAAGGTGTAGTTTGAATCGACGACGACGACCTTGTCCCACACAGTTTCTGGGGCTTTACGTCGTTTCCTGCTTGTTTCATTGCCGGCTACGTGGATAGATAGATAGATAGATAGATAGATAGATAGATAGATAGATATATGGAAGCGATAGATAGATAGATAGATAGATAGATAGATAGATAGATAGATAGATAGATATATGAAGCGATAGATAGATAGATAGATAGATAGATAGATAGATAGATAGATAGATAGATAGATATGGGAAGCCATAGATAGATAGATATGGGGAAGCCATAGATAGATAGATAGATAGATAGATAGATAGATAGATAGATAGATAGATATAGATAGATAGATAGATAGATAGATAGATAGATAGATAGATAGATAGATAGATAGATAGATAGATAGATAGATAGATAGATAGATATGGGAAGCCATAGATAGATAGATAGATAGATATGGGAAGCCATAGATAGATAGATAGATAGATGGATGGAAAGACATAGATAGATAGATAGATAGATAGATAGATAGATATGGGAAGCCATAGATAGATAGATATGGGAAGCCATAGATAGATAGATAGATAGATAGATAGATAGATATGGGTAGACATAGATAATGAACAGAATGAGATAGATATAAATAAATAACTAAAGAGTATACACAAATATGAGTATCTACTAAAAATAATATTTTAAGTTACAAAGTCTGTCAGATTAATAAAAAAAATCCATCACTTCTTTAGTATATATATATGTGTGTGTGTGTGTGTGTGTGTGTGAATGAATTTTTCATTTGTTAATCCGACATATTTTCTTTTATTGCTTAAACGATAATTTCCATAGATAGGTTCTTCGTGGCCGATCTAATGACGGCCATTTCCTAAGGGAATCCCGGTTCGAATTCTGCAGCGGGACGCATATTTTTCTAATCAGATTCCTCTAATATTCAAACCGTTTGATGGAAATAAATAAGTATACTGTTTATTAAATAAACAAAAATCTATCACATATGTGTATCCATTAAAATAACGTTTCCAATAAAAATTTTTAAATATATATATATATATATATATATATATATATATATATATATATATATATATATATATATATATATATTCTGTGTATTCTTGTTCTACATATTCATAATTATGTAAGCTTCGCGCAATCATAAATATCTATAGGAGAAGTAAACTGAAGATTACTTTTAAGATCTCAGCTGATAGTTTAGTAGTAAGAAATTATTTAAATGTGGAGACGAGATCTGAAAGATAATCTATTGTGTTTATGCGTGTTTGTGTGCGAATGTCTGCCTTTGTGTCTCAGTTTGGCTTCGTAAAACCATCCGCATTTCAACTGCGTTCAATTACGTCTCTTTTCGGCAATTTACTGATTCTAATGTCACCCATAAGAGACCTTCAAGAGCCATAAACGACAACAGCTAATAGGTCTATGACGTCTGTACATAACCTTTTGGCTACTCTGACCTTGAAAGTTACAGGTACACGCGATAGAGTTGCCTCGACGCTTTCTTGTTAGGCGACAATTCTTAGAGTATATCTCAAAATTGGTTTTAAATCAATCAAGAGGCGATCGGATTCGGTAATAGCCCGGGGCGCATTTCTGTGGTTCGGTCTTTTCCTCACTTGTCGACCTCTCTGCCTCCGTGCATCGAGGAACCGAGATGAGGCTACGCCGAAGGACAGAGTCTCGTCTGGGAAGGTAGACAGCCACCCAAACCCAATGTATGCGGGATCTACGGGGAATTTTTGCCTGAGTGTAAGCGCTCGGAAAGCCCCACATTAAAAACCGGCCTTGTGCCGCATCCCGTCTCGGGTAAATGTCGAGTCGCGTTCCTGATAGTTACCTGCAAGTCACAAGAACGAAAGTAACGCTGAGATCAAATCACAGCAAATGATTTATCGAATAAAAATGAAAAATCTTTCAAACCTAATGTTTCGCCAAACCTCGTTTCCCAACTTTGACAGGTTAAAAAAAAAAAAAACGTGTACGCGGCCTTACGGGTGATGAATTGTTTTCCAACCTAGAACTCTATCGCTATTTTCGTGGTAGATGTTCGGCCGAACTACATTGTTTGATTCCACCAGTCCAGTGCTTCAATGCTGGGGTGAGTCGATTTATTCTCATTTCATTCATCTTCCATTAGTAAGGAGGAAGTACAATCGAGATAGATTCTTCCCCAGAAATATTGCATTTAGTACAGACGGCAGAGAGGATGCCTCCTCGATGCATATAATATTCACCTCTTCCTACCTGCGTGAACAACCTAATAACGACATCATTTTTTTAACACTCTAACTGGAGTGGCTCTTCGGCCTTGTATTATGTATACAATAGTAATAAAAAAAACGGCTATTATAAACTTAAAAGGATCCTGTCGGTTAAAATATATCCTTAACATTTTCATCTTCTTACTTCCTCTTCTTTTATTGTTGCCTCTTCTTAGCAATGCTTTTCTTTTTCTCATATTCTTTCACACTCAGCAACTCTCTTGCGTCTTAGTGGCATTACTGTCTTGATTGGGGTGAGATGATTGAATGAAGTGAAGATAATTGGGTTATGTTAACAATCTAATGTGGATTAACAATTTGAAGGCGAGATACCAATAACTTTGCGGGGTTTTCTTTGGATTTTAACGGATGATGACACACAAATTGAAATCGGTGAGACGTGTTCAAATCCCTGCCTAATCTAGTACTGCTTCCGGAATATATATGGATCGATTTCAACCAATTCCCGATAGAAATAACCACAGAATAAACATAGAAAGAAATAGGAAATTATAAAGCAATTGTTAAGTTTGATGAAAATTGGTTGAAAGATCAACGAAAACTAAGAAAGAAAACAGTAAAAATTGCCATTTTTCGCTATTTACGCGGTTTTTCACTATATGGGTGAACTCAATTATCAATTTAAATGACTGTTAAACAATCAACTTATTTCTGGCTACAATTGATTGAAGTGTGTATTAGATTGCTTGAAAATGGAGGGAGTTTTTAGTTTAAAATTTGTTTTTGAAATCGATTTTTCGTTTTTCGCGGTTTTTCGCTAAACGCAGTGGCTTACAAACAAAAAATGAGGTATCGTTGAACTCGTCATGATGTAAGTAACTTACATAGTGAGTTTGAACGAAAGCAAAGAGAAAAAGTTAAATTTATCGATTTTTGATCAGATTTATCGATTATTGATTTTTTGAAAATTATCGATTGTTTATGCTAAGAACCTATCTCTTACATTGTACAATGTATATGCCAACTTTGGTTAAAATCGTTTCGATGGATCTCGAGTGAAAAGGTATCAGACACACAGACATCCTGTTTTATATGTGTGTGTGTGTGTGTGTGTGTGTGTGTGTGTGTGTGTGTGTGTGTGATTTGGTGTTTGGCTCTAGGTGTGGGTGTGTGTGTGTGTGTGTGTGTGTGTGTGTGTTCAACTTGATAACGTGAAATGGCTCATAAGGAAACTTTGGTGGAAGCCCGAAACGCTTCTAACTTTCTGCAAATAAATCATTGGAACAGTGTGTAAAACTTTTTCTTGACTTGTATCGGTTTTCACCCTGGTCGGGTTGAACCCGCTTCCTCCCGAACAAGTACGGCATCACGGACCATCGCTGCCCATGCTCGCTGATCCTGAGCCAGGTCACACGAAATGGCGAACCAATCGTGATTCCATCGTCGAAGACCAACTACTTGTGAACCCGATAGTACTGCTAGGTCATTGTGCTAGCCCACGTCCTCAGCTGGCCACCGACACATTTTCGCCAGCCAGGAAGAGAAGGAGGGAGAAGTACATCGCGGATAAGCTCTCCCTCCGGGCGTCGAGCTGCGTGCCCGAACCATCGGAGACGACGCTGGAGCAGGACGGACGGAAGAGGACGGAGACTCAGGTGACGACGTAGAGTGGTTGTGGGCACACGATGGATTCGGCGGCATCGTAGAATGCAGCGAAGGCAATCGTTGTCGAACACTTCAAGCCTTCATAGGTCAACCGCACTAAGTGGCCACGTCTCGCAGCCATAGAGAAGGATAGTCCGAACAATAGCCTGATAGATGCGCCTCTTCGTAGCCGTAGAAATCTCCCATCGCCCCCATAATGATATGGCGTTCAACCTCGGCAGCAGCCTGCCCGGGTGGTATATTCTAGACTGATCTTGAATTAATGACTGCCTTTGTTTTTTGACTGATATTTGGAATAACCAAGTTTGCTCATGAATTACGAAATAAAAATTCCATTGTAAAAATATTTTCTTCTCAAATTTCTGAGTTATTGACTTCTCGTATAAAATATGACTCAAAATGGACAGAGTAGATGATTCTACGATCATCCGTTTGATTTAAAAATAATATTAAAAAAAAACAGTTTCTCTTTAGACAATAGGCACCAATACATGATGTGTAAATGTTCCGTCAACTGATAAGATCTTTTTTAGCTTTTAAATTGCAGGATATAGTGTGGTTGAATTTAAAAAGAGAGAGAGAGAGAAAGAAAGAGAGAGAGAGAGCTCTTTAAAAATTCCCGATGATACAAATAAATAGCGGCTCAGATTAAGGAATCCGGAGAGCCGAGTTCGAATTCCAACCGAATCCATTACATTCACTTACGTGCTAATACCCTTGGGAAAGATACGAATACACTTCTTCTTCCCCAACTATGGGTAAATAGCAGGGCAGACTGGGTTCTATAGCCTTGGATGGCAACTGGTCTACGAGAAGGAAAACTCTGAATTGAAAACCTGCGGAGGGTCGTTATGGCACGTAGTCCATCAGGTTTCTGTATTCGGCCCTTCAAAAAGTGTGGTTGGTTCTGCCCAAAGCCTTCACCATTATAATCAAATCATGTGCATTGACCAGTTATGTTATGACACGGAATGCCATCCTAATGATCTTCCGACCTTGATGCAGAATCGTGAGGGTCGGTGTGATAGACTCGTGAATATCTGAGCTAGCTAGGCCGAATACTCAAATATGGGTATCCTCTAAAAATAACGTTTATGTGAGATGTTGCATGAGGAGGCATGGTGGAGTAATGGATAGCGGCTCGGATTGAGGAATCGGATAGCCGAGTTCGAATTCCAGTCGAATCCATTGGGAAAGGTACGAATGTACTTCTTCTCCCCCTAGCTATGAATAAATAGCAGGACAGACCAGGTTCTATAGTCTTGGATTACAACTGGTCTACCACAGAATGATATACGTTTTAATTTATACTACTACTACTAGTTTTATGTTGATGTTCTTTCAGAAGATAGGCGATTACTGCGGGAAAAAATCTGCCTCGTCAGTCATGTATCGAAAGATACATGATCGCCTAAGCGTGTATCATGCATGGCACATCGCTGACTGATTGAACCTTTCAAGAAATTGTTTTTTCTATCATAAACCAACGATTTCGTCAAATCGAAATTTATGTTATTTCTCTATAGCCCATCTTTATAAACGTTTTAATTTATACTAATACTACTAGTTTTATGTTGATGTTCTTTCAGGAGATAGAAGATCATGGTTCTCCACAACTTCTCATCCTTTATAAGCCATGTTTCTCCCATTAATATCCTACTCACTGTTCTTCTATCCATTTACACAAACCTTTCCGGTAGGTTACTCGATGTTTTCTTCAGTTCTTGCCTTCGGCTTGTCCTTTGAGTGTTAATTTCTCTAAGCCTCTTTTCTCATCATGCGTTTCATAAATTTCAACAGTCTCTTTCTGATAGCGAGTACAAGTTTCTTTTTTTTTCTTTTCTTTTTTCCCTTAGAGGAACGCAAGTTCGAATCCTGCAGGAAAATATAAGATTCCTCAAATATTCAGGCCAGTAGACGAAAATAAATAAATATACTGCTTAATAAATAAACGGATCGTCTATTCAAATACGAGTATCCGCTAAAAATAACGTTTAATTAATAAAAAATCTTATTAATAAATAAATAAATAATCCATCCCTTTCTTTACAAGATAAATATTAGCAACATGATTTCTGAGACTCTGTGTAGTACCTTTGATCCACCTTACATGATAACTAAACACAGAAAATAAGATTAGAAAGTTTATAAAAGGAGACACGCCTACTTTTATAGATGTAAGAAATGCAGAGACCTAATCCTAACCCTAAGCCGTTAACGAGAGAATTATCTAAGAAAATCAATAGTCTGCAATATAAATATTTTTATTACATAAAAGTTATTTTAAATGGATACTCGTATTTGAATAGACGTTACGTTTATTTATTAAACAGTATGTTTCTCCTAGAGGAACGCTGGTTCGAATTCCGCCGGAAAACTCATATTATGCTCTAATAAGATTTCTTGAATATTTAGGGCGGTAGACAAAAATAAATAAATATACTGTTTAATAAATAAACGGGGCGTCTATTCAAATACGAGTACCCGCTAAAAATAATCTTTAATTGATAAAAATCTGTCGGATTAATAAATAAAAAATCCATCCCTTTCTTTACAAGATAAATATTAGCAACATGATTGTAGATGTAGGGAAGGCAGAGTTCTAACCCTAACTTTAGCCATTGACGAGAGAATTAACTAAGAAAATCAATATTCTACAAGATAAGTATTTTTATTACTTACTATATACTGTTATATATATATATATATATATATATATATATATATATATATATATTAAAGGAGCGTATACTCAAATATGGGTATCCTCTAAAAATAACGTTTAATTAATAAAAATCTGTCGGATTAACAAATAAAAAATCCATCCCTTTCTTTAAAAATTGCTTTGTTTACGTTAGGATAGGAAACTGAGCAGATATGTCCATTTCGAGAGTCAAATCTGTGTTTAAAGACACCATTCAGCTTTGCTTGGTCATTGTAGCACTCTGTAGCCGAGAGGTCAAAGTACGTCAGATCTAATGACGGTATCCTTTAGAGGTACGCAAGTTCGAATCCTGCAGGTGAGCGTAAGATTTCTCGAATATTCAGGCCAGTAGACGAAAATAAATAATTATACTGTTTGATCAATAAACAAAGCGTCTACACAAATACGGGCATCCACTAAAAATAACGTTTAAAGTGATACAAATCTGCCTGGTTAATAAATAGAAAAAATTCTATTAAATCTTTAGATAACAACATTCTTTTCAAATCCTGTTCGTTTAATCTTTCTTCATTTCCGTATTCTGACGTAAGATCTTTATCCGGACTCTTCAACTTTCAGTTCCTTAAGCCAATCCTGAAGTCTCAGTGACACGTTTTAGTTCAAATACAAAAAACAACAACAACAAAACTGTTTCTAATAAGGAGTTTTATCGTGGTGACTGGCTCCACGGAGGGACAAAGTGTTCCAGAGGCTTCGTGCACAAGTCGAAACCTAAAAATATACCCATTATAATGTCGATGTGACCTTGTGTATTGTGCTCTAATGTATATCGGAATGAGGGATTGGAGAGCCGTGTTCGAATTCCAGTCGGGTTCGTTGCATTCACTTACGCCCAAATACCCTTGGGAAAGATATCTATCTATCTCTTCCCCCCCCCCCAGCTATTGGTTGAATAATAGGACAGACTTGGTGTTAAAGTCTTGGTTGGCAACCAGTCTACCGCAGAAATAAACAGAAAATTTCAACGGGAAAATCCTCTGCCTAGTTAGTCATGAATCGAAAGCCCAAACGTATATCAAGTATGGCATTTGACTGATGTCCTTGTGCACTGATTGCAATATAAAGAAGTCCATAGATATGGCCAATGGCATTCAGAAAGAGCGTTTTTTTTTTTTTTTTTTTTTTTTTTTTTTTTTTTAATACTCTTGTTGAGATGTTGGGAGTGTTCCCGCGTGTGTGTATTCAAATAAAGACAAACACAGATGTAGGGGAAAATATTGGTATATTTGAAGAGGCATGTAACAACAGAGTGATTAGTAGTAACGGACGCAGGTCAGTAGAAACAATCAGCAAGAGTCTAAAGACCAACGGTAACTTCCGGTAGAGAGACGGAAGTGTAATGGTCACCTGATCTCCAGCTCTCTCTCTCTCTCTGGTCTCTATCTCGTTCTAGCACTGTCCTATATCGTAGAGGGATCAGTCCATTCTTAGTCAGAAGGTGGGTGCGCCCCAACCAACAACACACAAAACACAAGCCTCAATAATCACTCAAGTTAAAGGGTTACTAAATGATTGGTGTATTATGAATCTAATAGGAGGATAGAGCAAGTGAAGATCATAAGAACAGGCCTCAAGTCCCGTAAACTCCCTGAGGAGTATGGGGCTACAGCTCTCAAGTCCCGTAGACTCGCTGAACAGTATGTGGACACAGCTCTCAGGTCCTTTAAGAAACCCTAAGGAGTGTCGAGTCACAGCTCTCAATGCTCGTAGGCTCCCCGAGGAATATGTGGACACTGCTGTCAAGTCCCGTAGACTCCCTGAGAAGTGCGGAACTACAGGTCTCGAAGCTCGTAGACTCTCTGAGGAGTATGGGGCCACAGCTCTGAATCCCCGTAGACTCATTGAGGAGTATGTGAAGCCACAGCTCTTAAGACCCGTAGACTCCCTGGCAAGTGTTGAGCTACTGCTCTCAAGGCCCGTAGACACCCTGAGGAATGTGGAGCCACAGCTCTCAAGGCCAGTAGATTCCCTGAGGAATATGTGGACACTTTTCTCAAATCTCTGAGGAGTGTGGAGCCACAGTTCTCAAGACCCGTAGTCTCCCCGAGGAATATATGGACACTGCTGTCAAGTCCCGTAGACTCCCTGAGTAGTGTGGAGCCACAGCTCTCGAAGCCCATAGACTCCCTGAGGAATATTGTGCCACAGCACTGAATCCCTATAGACTCACTTAGAAGTAGACTCACTAAAAAGAGATGGACAATATATATTAGGAGGTGGCTATTATTTAGATGGAAATTAGTTGGAGGCCTAGTACGATGTCTTTCTGTTTACACAGAGAAGGCTTCAACGATAAAATATAAATCTATATATTTATATATATATATATATATATATTTGGTTGATTGACGTGAGTTTGTGACCCTGGGTTTCACGCTTTTGCGATCGTCAGGGTTTGTCTGACGATCGCAAAAGCGTGAAACCCAACGTCACAAAACTCACATCAATCCAACCAAATATGTTAGTTTCTATCTCCGAGCGCTTTCTAATAAGTACCGCGCATATAATATATCAATAATTATATATATATATTTTATTTATATTTGTATACACACACACACACACACACACACACACACATATATATATATATATATATATATATATATATATATATATATATATATGAAGAAAAAATATACAGAAAAAAAAACAAAAATCTTAATATGTTTGTTTTTTCTGTATATTTTTCTTCATACTGTCGGATCTATATCCATATATTTGCTTACATATATATATATATATATAAATATTTCTAATGTATATATATATATATATATATATATATAAACATTTCTAATGTATTGATAGATGTATTTTGAGTCCATTTTTATAATCTTAAGCAAAAGTCGTGATCCATACATAAATAATTCTAACATTTTTTACGGGTATTATACTGGTAATTAATAATTTAAAAAAACATTGTGTTTGGGCTATATAATGAATTCGTTGCTAAGCATCAAGAGTCGACCTACATTCAAAGCAAATGATAAATTAATGAAATCTTGATCATCAATCAAGGGTCGACTCATACACGAAACATGTGCTCATGTGATGTCAAAAAAAATTTTTTGTGTCTTTTTATATATTTCTATTGCGTTATTTTGATGAATATTGTTGCCTTATCTCGTCGCCTATCTCTTAATTGACAAATGACTAATTTGTTTTTCTTTCTCTTTTTTTTTTTTTATTTCCGTCATTTCAGGTTTGTAAAAGACAAAAATGCCTTTCAAGTGCCGGAGAGCCATGATGTGTTTTTGATTTTGCACTCGCCAGTAAGATTGGCGAAAAAAAAATGCCGAGAGGTGAAACTGGGAAAAATAGGAAAATAAGAAAAAAGAAATTAACGAACTTGACCAAACAGGAATCACGATGAACTTCCTTTGAGATTTGTGGTTATCTCTCGTTCGAAAAAGAAACAAAAAGAACCTGGTAAAGCACAAAGCTCATCACAAACACAGACACACATCCAAATCTACATTCATGTTTCCTTATGAATGAAGTGTGAAAATATTTATTTATGACATGTTAGAAATGTTTTACCTTAGAAAAAGACTTTATTATTCCCTTAATAAATTAATGTTTTCCTCTAGGAAAAATATTAATCCTGCACTCACATATATGTATATATAAGTATATGTAATTTAAATGTATGTACACACACAGACACACACACACACACATATACAATATATATCATATATATCGTATATATGTATGTGTGTGTCTGTGTGTGTGTGTCTGTGTAAAATTTCAGATATAGCTAAAAGTATATCTGCGACGATATAAAGCCAAAAAGAAAACTTTTATAGCCGATGCATTTCGTCCTCTGATAAAATCTTTATTTGTCTTTATATATATATATATATATATATATATATATATATATATATATATATATATATACTTTTTTCTGTTTGGGCGTTTTGATTACTGCCTTTCCAACGAATCATTTGTGAATAAGTGTTGGAAGAAAAAGTCCCTTGAAAAGAATGCGTCCCCTGTCATTTTCAAAGCCATATTTAAATTCTGTGGTACAAAATGTTTGTTTACACACACACACACACACACAACACACACACACACACACACACACACACACATATATATATATATATATATATATATATATATATATATATCAATTTCGATTATAGGTTTAATTCATACAAAAACAAATATAGAGGTTAATGATTTAAATGGCGAGAATACATCTTCGCAAACAATTTCAATAAGTTACACTAACCCCGAACCTGTATATAGAATGATATGATCCTGTTTATAAATTCCAGTTTCATGAGGTCTTTTTTAAGTTTTTACAAGCTTTCGTCTGTTCCTACAGACATCCCAGGTTAGTGTAACTTATTGAAATTGTTTGCGAAATGGTTCTCGCCATTTAAATCATTAACCTCAATATTTGTTTTTGTATGAATGATTGATGTAATATATATATATATATATATATATATATATATATATATATATATATATATATATATATGTGTGTGTGTGTGTGTGTGTGTGTGTGTGTATATATATATGTAAGATATTCCCAAAAATATATTCACTCTTTAAATGACAATAAATGCCATAGATTAATGCTTAAAATTATGTAATATTAATGCCTTTAATATATATATATATATAGGAAAATGCATGTTAATAAACAAAATGACAACGGAGTCAAAAGCAGAGATTTCTTAGTAATGTTTAACAAAAGAAATAAAAGTTAAAGAATAGGTATGCATCTCAAACATGTGTAACCACTAAGAATACGTTTTAGTAATAAGAAATATTATCGGAATATATATAGATAGATAGATAGAGAGATAGATAGATAGATAGATAGATAATAAAGTTGTGTATGTAATCACAAAAGTTATAAGTTATGACATTTTGGAAAACGTTAATAAAAGTATATTTCGAAAATAATATCCGATAATGCATTTCGCCTCCAATGGTTTCAATCAGATGGACAATGATGGGTGTGTGTATTCATTTGTGTGTGTGTGTGTGTTTAAAATAATTAAATCTCAT
>CAHIKZ030005495.1:1900000-1960000 GCA_903632075.3 Acanthosepion pharaonis | reverse complement strand
ATCCGCCCCCAAACATTTCTAAATGTATTTTTGATACCGTCTATATACATGGTGTTTAAAAAAAAATTATATCATTTGAGATATAAATGCCTGTGTAACTACAGTCTAGACCCGATATTCTCAACCAGGATCCACATGGACTCTGGAAGGGTCCATATAACATTACTGGTGTGCACAGGGGTCCATTTAAAAATGGTTTATTATAAGTTATTTTGCTAATGACCATAAATGTTCCATAAAATTAACTTGTTAAATACAAGTTTATTTTCAATATCTGTTTATATTTCTGAGATGACGTATTTTAACTATTTACATTATTTACATTGTCTGGACTGTTGTGCTCATCATTGTTGGCATAGTCACTGCGTTTCAACCGTTGAGCGCTCCGGCCTTCTTCAGGTGATATACGTCGGAATTTCGAATTGAACCCTTTATTTCGTCCACCGTGGTAGATTGTTCTAGTTCCACGTGCCATGCCTCTTTCGGATATCTCAGTTTTATTTATTTCCTTTTAATAAATTTTAACAGTGGATAAAAGCGTTGTTTGAAGTAATCCAGTGACTTGATTCAAAGGGTTGTGAGTTCAATACCTGGCCACAGCAGAGGTGGACAAAAACTTGGAGAGTTTAGTTACATCGAATGGCTATGGAGGCCCACTACAAAATGGCTATGGAGGCCCACTACAAAATGGCTATGGAAACCCACTATAAAAATAAAATAAAAAAATAATAGAGTAAAATTTGGCCATGGAAGAAAAAAAAGGTTGTGAACCACTGGTCTATACAGATGAAACTAAACAGGCTTATTTTTGAGCAAAAAAAAAAAATCTTTTATCTTTTCCTTTTTAAACTTTTCACCCCAAGCAAGGCGAGAGTGCCACTAGCATGCAAGGGGTTACAGAGAGTGGGACTAAGAGTAAAGAGGCGTGATGGAGGAAAGAATGAAGAGAAGAACGGGGAAGAGATCAAGGCATCTGCAGATGTCGATTGACATTGCATTGAATAGTTGGAGATTATAGCTATCAGGGAAGCAAGTAAGCGGAAGGGAGTTCCACAGATGGGAAGTGCGAGATATGAAGCTATTGAAGTTAAAGAGACGGCCACATTTAACCGTTTTCGACAGTGAAACGGTGGGACCAAGATGCCAACCTAGTAGCACATTTAAATTCATGCAGTTTGGGAATCAGCGAAAGAAGCTCGTCGGAGCAGTTACCGTGAAAGTATTTGTAGAAAAGACAGAGGAGGCACGTCTGTGCGAGAGCGACTGTAGACGAGATGCCAGATCAGGGCCAATCGCATTGCATATCCTTCATCAGCAATCATCTATGTAGATTTCATGAATATATATTTATATATATATATATATATATATATATATATATCTATATATATATATATATATATATATATATATATATATATATATATATACCATCGTCCACAGACGGGATATCACAGCTCATCGGTGTGGCTAGATATCCGATCGCTTCAGGCCGAGAACGAAACCCGACCGATATGGCATGAGTCGGAGATTCTAACCTCTAGGCCATTGGCATAGAGAATGACGAATATTTGCGTGTTTATGTTTTCATAAACACCAGTTACCCAGAAACTCAATCGCTAGAGAGTGTTGCATTATCAAATAATAGTGCCTGTTTACAAATCCGTTACTCCTCACAGTGCTCGACCGATTAAATTATTTTATCGAGAGCTAATATATATATATATATATATACACATATATATATATACACACACACACACATATATATATATATATATATATATATATATATATATATATATATATATATATATATAAAGGAAAACTGAAGTCAACACCCAGAGGCTGTTTCATGCTAGACGTAATCGTCTGGCTGACTTTTTATATTTATATTTACATACGCTCTATCTCTGATATTTATCCCATAAATATAGCACACCTTAAAACTATATATATATATATATATATATATATATATATATATATATATATATATATACTAGCAGTATGAATCAGAAAGAGTTTCAACTACGGAATGGAGCAAAAACAACATCATGTTTAGATGCAACAGAGTCTATCTTTTTCAATTACTTTAATGTACTTTAATTTAAAAAATATTTTGAATTAATGCAGTTACTGATATAACAGTCTGTATTTATTCAATCGAAGTTAGCCAAAGATATGAAGGGATAAAACAGGCAACTGAAGACCCACTTCAGACCAAATTTATTTTGGAGTTTTTGAAATTCAATTTGCCAGTATACTACCAGTCATGTAAAAGAAGATACATTTATAAAGCGCTAGTTTGGCATCTCGGCCCCACCCTTTCACTGTCAAAATGACTAAATGTAACCGCCTTTTCTACTCCAACAGCTTCTTATTTCGCACCTCCCGTCAGTGGAACTCCTTTCCTATCACTTGCTTCCCTGATAGCTATAATCTTCAAATATTCAAATGTAATGTCAGTCGACATCTTCTGATGCCTTGAAGTTAGTCCCTGTTCTTCTCCTTATTCTTTCCCAAACATTCCTCTTTACTCTTACTCTCACTCTTTGTAAACCCTTGCGTGCTAGTGGCACTCTATGGGTGGACTCAATTCCCAAGTTAAATGATTGTCAAACAATCAATTTATTGTTGGCTACAAAGTTCGTATTAAATTGCGTGAAAATTGAGGTAGTTTTTAGTTTAAAATTTGTGTTGAAATTGATTTGTGTTGAAATCTATTTTTCGTGATTTTTCGCTAAATGCAGAGGCGTAGAAATAAAAATGAGGTATCATTCAGCACGTCATGATGTAAGTAACCTACATAGCGAGTTTGAACGAAATCAGAGGAATTTATCGATTTTGATCGGCTTTAAAGTTTATCGATTTTTTCTTTAAAGGTATCGATTTTTTACGCAAAGAACTTATCTCTTACATTGTACAATGTATGTGCCAAGTTTGGTCAAAATCAGTTAGATGGATCTCGAGTGAAAAGGTATCACACAGACTCCACTGGATGAAAATGTAAATTTAATGTAACTAAAACATACGTGTACATGTTGTTCATGTCTTGCGGCAATTAAAGAACTGAATTTATCGTATAATTAAGTAATTCATCGAGTCTGAAAGAAAGGTCAAAAGAATATGTGAGCGAGCTGCGCTATATTGAGTCTGATTTGCTGCTTCTTCGTCACCGAGGCCCGTTGGAACAGTTTGTATGAAGTTTGCTTGACAACCTAACTGTCCGGGTTTCAATCCTCGGTAGTGGACACGCACTGCTGCTGAGTGCTAAATGTAGCAGAAAACGGCCGTCCAGTGCTTTTTGCATTCTGTTGAGGTTTCTTTCAGACTCGATGAATCACTTCATTATAATTATCAAAATATATATATATATATATATATATATATATATATATATATAATGAGAACGAAAGAATGTAAATTCAAATATCCGTAACATTAATTTAAAAAGGGTTCAATAACAAGAGTAGAGCAATAGTTATTTATTATAAATTGTTGGATAGAGACAAGCAAGTGGTTTGAAAGGGGTACGAGAACTGGTTGGTGTTTTGAAAGAGGTGCGAGAATTGGCCGGTGGTTTGAAAGGGGTACGAGAACTGGTTGGTGGTTTGAAAGAGGTGCGAGAACTGGTTGGTGGTTTGAAAGAAGGCGAGAACTGGTTGGTGTTTTGAAAGGGGGCGAGAACTGGTTGGTGGTTTGAAAGAGGTGCGAGAAGTGGCCGGTGGTTTGAAAGGGATACGAGAACTGGTTGGTGGTTTGAAAGAGGTGCCAGAAGTGGCCGGTGGTTTTAAGGGGTACGAGAACTGGTTGGTGGTTTGAAAGGGGGCGAGAACTGGTTGGTGGTTTGAAAGGGGGCGAGAACTGGTTGGTGGTTTGAAAGAGGTGCGAGAAGTGGCCGGTGGTTTGAAAGGGGGGACGAGAGCTGGTTGGTGGTTTTGAAAGAGGTGCGAGAAGTGTCAGTGGTTTGAAGGGGTTCGAGAACTGGTTGGTGGTTTGAAGAGGTGCGAGAAGTGGCCGGTGGTTTGAAAGGGTTCGAGAACTGGTTGGTGGTTTTTGAAGAGGGTGGTTTGCGAGAACTGGTGGGTGGTTTTGAAAAGGGCTGGTGGTTTGAATTGGCCGGTGGTTTGAAAAGGGGTACGAGAACTGGTTGGTGGTTTGAAAGGGTATACGAGAACTGGTTGGTGGTTTGAAAGAGAAGTGGCTGGGGTACGAGAACTGGTTGGTGGTTTGAGTAATCGTTGGTGGTTTGAAAAGAGGTACGAGAAAAGTGGCCGGTGGTTTGAAAGGGGGTTCAGTACTGGCTGGTGGTTTTTAAAATGAGGTGCGAGAAGTGGCCGGTGGTTTGAAAGGGGTACGAGAACTGGTTGGTGGTTTCAAAGAGGTGCGAGAACTGGCCGGTGGTTTGAAAGGGGTACGAGAACTGGTTGGTGGTTTGAAAGAGGTACGAGAAGTGGCCGGTAGTTTGAAATGGGTACGAGAACTGGTTGGTGGTTTGAAAGAGGTGCGAGAATTGGCCGGTGGTTTGAAATGGATTACGAGAACTGGTTGGTGGTTTGAAAGAGGTGCGAGAACTGGTTGGTGGTTTGAAAGAGGTGCGAGAACTGGTTGGTGGTTTGAAAGGGGGCGAGAACTGGTTGGTGGTTTGAAAGGGGGCGAGAACTGGTTGGTGGTTTGAAAGTGGTGCGAGAAGTGGCCGGTGGTTTGAAAGGGATACGAGAACTGGTTGGTGGTTTGATAGGGGTTCGAGAACTGGTTGGTGGTTTGAAAGAGGTGCGAGATGTGGCCGGTGGTTTGAAAGAGGTACGAGAACTGGTTGGTGGTTTGAAAGAGGTGCGAGAAGTGTCCGGTGGTTTTAAGGGATACGAGAACACGTTGGTGGTTTGAAAGGGTTCGAGAACTGGTTGGTGGTTTGAAGAAGTGCGAAAGTGGCCGGTGTGGTTTGAAAGAGGTGCGAGAACTGGTTGGTGGTTTGAAGAGGTGCGAGAGGTGTCCGGTGGTTTTAGGGGTACGAGAACTGGTTGGTGGTTTGAAAGAATTTTGAGAATTGGCCGGTAGTTTGAAATGGGTTACGAGAACTGGTTGGTGGTTTTGAAGAGGTGCGAGAACTGGCCGGTGGTTTAGAATGGATTACGAGAGAACTGGTTGGTGGTTTGAAAGGGGGGCGAGAACTGGTTGGTGGTTTGAAAGAAGAGGTTTGCGAGAACTGGTTGGTGGTTTTTGAAGGGGGCGAGAACTGGTTGGTGGTTTGAAGGGGCGGTGGTTTGAGAAACTGGTTGGTGGTTTGAAAGTGGTGCGAGAACTGGCCAGTGGTTTGAAAGGGATGCGGAGAACTGGTTGGTGGTTTGAAAGGGGTTCGAGAACTGGTTAGTGGTTTGAAAGGGGCGAGAACTGTTTGGCCGCTTGATGGGAGCGAGCCGGTGGTTTGAAAGAGGTACGAGAACTGGTTGGTGGTTTGAAAGAGGTGCGAGAAGTGTCCGGTGGTTTTAAGGGATACGAGAACACGTTGGTGGTTTGAAAGGGTTCGAGAACTGGTTGGTGGTTTGAAAGAGGTGCGAGAAGTGGCCGGTGGTTTGAAAGGGGTACGAGAACTGGTTGGTGGTTTGAAAGAGGTGCGAAGGGTTCGGCCGGTGGGTTTTAAGGGTTACGAGAACTGGTTGGTGGTTTGTTGAAAGGGGGCGAGAACTGGTTGGTGGTTTGAAAGGAGTGCGAAACTGGTTGGTGGTTTGTTTGAAAGGGGGGTTTGAGAACTGGTTGGTGGTTTGAAAGGGTGCGAGAAGTGGTTGGTGGGTTTGAAAGGGGCGAGAACTGGTTGGTGGTTTGAAAGAGGTGCGAAGTGGCCGGTGGTTTGAAAGGGATACGAGAACTGGTTGGTGGTGGTTTTGAAAGGGGGCGAGAACTGGTTGCTGGTTTGAAAGAGGTGCCAGAAATGGGTACGGCCTGTGGTTTGAAAATTGGGGTACGAGAACTGGTTGGTGGTTTGAAAGAGGTGCGAAACTGGCCGGTGGTTTAAGGGGGTTTGACGAGAACTGGTTGGTGGTTTGAAAGAGAACTGTACGAAAGTGGCCAGTAGTTTGAAATGGGTACGAGAAACTGGTTGGTGGTTTTGAAAGAGGTGCGAGAATTGGCCGGTGGTTTTGAAATGGATTACGAGAACTGGTTGGTGGTTTGAAAGAGGTGCGAGAACTGGTTGGTGGTTTGAAAGAGGTGCGAGAACTGGTTGGTGGTTTGAAAGGGGGCGAGAACTGGTTGGTGGTTTGAAAGGGGGCGAGAACTGGTTGGTGGTTTGAAAGAGGTGCGAGAAGTGGCCGGTGGTTTGAAAGGGATACGAGAACTGGTTGGTGGTTTGAAAGGGGTTCGAGAACTGGTTGGTGGTTTGAAAGAGGTGCGAGATGTGGCCGGTGGTTTGAAAGAGAGTACGAGAACTGGTTGGTGGTTTGAAAGAGGTGCGAGAAGTGTCCGGTGGTTTTAAGGGATACGAGAACACGTTGGTATTTTGAAAGGTTTCGAGAACTGGTTGGTGGTTTGAAAGAGGTGCGAGAAGTGGCCGAAAGGTTTGAAGAGGGGTACGAGAACTGGTTGGTGGTTTGAAAGAGGTGCGAAGTGGCCGGTGGTTTTGGAAGGGTGCGAGAAGTGTCTGGCAGTTTTAACGACGAGAACTGGTTGGTGTTTGAAAGGGGAGTAGAAACTTGTTGGTGGTTTGAAAGAGGTGCCAGAAGTGGCCGGTGGGTTTAAGGATTACGAGAACTGGTTGGTGGTTTGAAAGGGGGCGAGAACTGGTTGGTGGTTTGAAAGAGGTGCGAGAACTGGTTGGTGGTTTGAAAGGGGGCGAGAACTGGTTGGTGGTTTGAAAGAGGTGCGAGAAGTGGCCGGTGGTTTGAAAGGGATACGAGAACTGGTTGGTGGTTTGAAAGGGGGCGAGAACTGGTTGGTGGTTTGAAAGAGGTGCCAGAAGTGGCCTGTGGTTTGAAAGGGGTACGAGAACTAGTTGGTGGTTTGAAAGAGGTGCGAGAAGTGGCCGGTGGTTTTAAGGGGTACGAGAACTGGTTGGTGGTTTGAAAGAGGTGCGAGAACTGGTTGGTGGTTTGAAATGGGTACGAGAACTGGTTGTTGGTTTGAAAGAGTTGCGAGAAATGGCCGGTGGTTTGAAAGGGGTACGAGAACTGGTTGGTGGTTTGAAAGAGGTGCGAGAAGTGGCCGGTGGTTTGAAAGGGGTACGAGAACTGGTTGGTGGTTTGAAAGAGGTGCGAGAAGTGGCCGGTTGTTTGAAAGGGGTACGAGAAGTGGCCGGTTGTTTGAAAGATGTGCGAGAAATGGCCGGTGGTTTTAAGGGGTACGAGAACTGGTTGGTGGTTTGAAAAACGTACGAGAACTGGTTGGTGGTTTGAAAGTGGTGCGAGAAGTGGCCGGTGGTTTTAAGGGATACGAGAACTGGTTGGTGGTTTGAAAGGGGGCGAGAACTGGTTGGTGGTTTGAAAGAGGTGCTAGAACTGGTTGGTGGTTTGAAAGGGGGCGAGAACTGGTTGGTGTGTTGAAAGGGGCGCGAACTGGTTGGTGGTTTGAAAGGGGGCGAGAACTGGTTGGTGGTTTGAAAGAGGTGCTAGAACTGGTTGGTGGTTTGAAAGGGGGCGAGAACTGGTTGGTGTGTTGAAAGGGGCGCGAACTCGTTGGTGGTTTGAATGGGGTGCAAGAAGTTTTGGATGGTTTGAAAGGGGTACGAAAAAAGTAATGAATTACTGTCTTAGTTAATCCTTTCAGTATGTGCCCCCGCTTACCCCCTCCACTAAGTTTTCAGGGGTTAATTACACTACATTATTGAAATATTTTTAACGCAAAAACCTTAGTGTGAGTCAGTCCGAATCCTGGTTATTGTATACCAATATTCAAACTGGCTCTTATATATATATATATATATATATATATATATATATATATATAATATATATGAATATAATGTTTTCATATTTTATGTAAGCATCTATCTATGGATATATGTATATATATATCAATATATGGAAGTAGGTTTCCAGATTTTGAGTAAGTATCTACAAATGGATATAGATATATCAAAATATGGAAGTAAGCTTCAATATTTTGAGTAAGCATCTATCTATCGATATGTATATATATATATATATATATATATATATATATATATATATAAAAGAAAGATAGATCAATTTAAGGTCCATTGTAATAGTTTATTTTACAGAGACCTTTTAAAGTACCCTGGATCTTCAGACATCACTTTCAACAGGTGAAACAAAAACTTTCATCTCATTTTCGTTTCACCTTTTGGAAGTGATGTCTGATGATCCAGGGTACTTTAAAAGGTCTCTGGTGAAATAAACTATAACAATGGAGCCTTAAAGTGGTCTGTTTTTCTTTAAATTATTAGCTCTGAATTTACATTGAGCTCTCAGGATTTCATTCTCCTTGCGTCTACCCATACGGATTACCAAGTTTTTCGTAACATATATATACATATATATATATATATATATAAAATATGGAAGTAAGCTTCTATATTTGGGGCTTTCAAACTAGAACAATATGCCTCTACGGAACCGTGACAAAAATTTGTGGAAAAATAGAAATAGCTGCGCAATCACGCGTGAAAATTGAATCTAGAATTAGATTTATGTGTAAATACGCATGAAAAATATTTATACAAATCACATAAGATAATTACATATTAATATATATATATATATATATATATATATATATATATATATATATATATATATATATACTATTATATTATATATTACATGTTATTAATATGTTAATATATTACATATAATAGCATATTAAACGACATATTAAATATTGATGTTTTACATACGCACCAACTTTCTATTTCGCTTTATTATATGTACAGGCACACCGTTGTTGAGTGAATTTTAGAGATATCATCAATTCTATTATTATAACTTATTCAACAAGTATTTCACCTGGAAACACTCATCAGGTGTCTACTGTTTGTTAAACCCGTTAAATGTTTCTTGATTTATTCGATATTATACTTCTAATAACCTATTTTGGCAGAAGTTTTGCTAGCCTGAAAAATTCTCGTAATTTTCATGTATTTTTTTTCAATTGTTTTATTATTTTATTTCTTTTTATTTCTGGTGTATACCCATTTGTTTCCGGGTCCCAACCAGAGACCTAAGAAATGGCAACATGACATTTTCCACTTGGTATTTTCAAAAAATCAGACACATTTTACATAGATCAAGCCCTTCGTAAGCTGTGAGCTGTTCTTGTGAGGGCAATTCTCCGTATTTCTTTACGGCCTGTCTTCAATCAGTCTATCAATACCTTTTCTCATCAATCTGAAGGCTCCAACTACAACTGGAATTATTGATGTCCTCACGTGTGTTGATGTCCTCACTTTTTGTTATTATTATTATTATTATTATTTTTTTTTGATTTCTGGCGTTTACACATTTCTTTCCGGGTCCCGCCGAGGGGCCTAAGTTTAGAAATGGCATCATGACACTTTCCACTGACAGAAAAAAAAATTAATTAGATAAAGCCCTTGGTAAAGTGTGGGCTGTATTTCTCAGAACAATTTTTTGTATCTCCTTGAGGCATGGACTTCCGGGAATCCCTTCAATTAGTCTACTGCAATCTTTTCCAACCAGTCCTAGGGCTCCAACTACAACCTTTTCTAGGTTACAATAATAATAATAACAATAATAATAATAATTATTATTATTATTATCTAACTGTATATTGATAATTTATGAATGCAACCAAATATTTGTTTATATTTAAATGCTCTTCGTTAAAGTATGTGAAATATTGTGAGATTTTTCATTTTGTGTCATGCTTGCCTTTCTGACAAATAACTGAAGAAACTTATGACAGCAAATATCCATTTAGATAACAAAATATATTCAATAAAATTAAGATAGAAGGAAATCAGGTTGAAAGAGAAAACCCATAAAAATTGCAATGTACGATCAAAAGCAAAACACAAATTGTGATTCAATTATATGTTAAAACAAAAACCGCTACACCTCTCAAGGGATGATGATGATGGCTTCCAGTAATAAAGAGCAGATTGTGTCTGAGTGTATTTTTAGACGAGTGGGGATTTGCACAAAACTAAAACCCTTCTTCTTAACATCCTATCTAAAATCCAGTATCGAGTTCAAGATGGCTGCTAGGGGAACATCTGTATTACACGACCTGACCAAACTTCAATACAAGGAAAGGAATTCACAGCACCCAATTCAATTCCTTCGTATTCTTTCTCATAGACTGGCTGCAAACCAAATGATTGCAGTTTATCTCAATATATATATATATATATATATATATAAAACTAAGTGGAATATCAAACATCAACTGCGCGTGGTGTAATGGTTACCAAGCTTGTCTCGACAATTACGACTGAGAAGTGAGTTCGATCCTCACTGGGTGTCCCATAATTTCGGCCTTGTGCCACATCTACGCTTACAAAAATCAAATGTCAAACATAAACTCTCTCGAACGAAGTGGAATATCAAACACGAAGTCTTGAAAGAAGTGACATCAAATGCGATATCTCGCACGAGTGGAAAAATAAAACATGAAATCTCGAATATATATATATATAGAGAGAGAGAAAGGGGGATTTTATTAATTTGGCAGATTTGTATCACTTTCAACGTTAGTCGAGAAATATGCACTCTCCTGCGTACCTCTGACGCGCTTTGGTCTCTCGGTTACAGCGAACCTAGTGGCCAAGCAAAGCCCGAATAGTGATTTTGACTACGGGTATGCGCTATAAAAATATTTGAAGAAATAAATATGTATTAATAGATATTCGTTTATATTTTTTTCCAAACATTCACTGGAAATATGTATTTTATATTCTTTGTTCGATAATTTGACATATTGTGAAAATTTTCGGCTCATCTGCTGGCATAGCGAAACGATGTTGAAACAAATGAAAACCAAATATTCGGTAACAATATGTAAATAAGATAAAGGCGAATATGATGAAAGAGAATACGTTCTGTATGAAATATTATGAGATATTTCTGCTCAACGTTTATGTTAATGTGTGTGTGGAATATTGTGACGTGTTTCAGCTCAGCTGTTCTGTTAATGTGCGTTGAATATTATGAGTAATTCAACTCATCTGTTAATTTTGTCTTTATGAAATAACACAGCCAAACAAATCAAATAAAATAAAAACAAAAATCCGATCAGATAAAGCCTGTATAATAGAAGCTAGAAGGCGATCACCCTAAAAAAAAAATAGGCATGAAAATTAAGATATAATTCAAAGCAGCTTCATAGGAAAGATTCAAATTGGTTCTCAATTATTTATCTGCATAATTCTTTGATCCAATAAGAATCATCTGCGTGATTCTTTGACTAAAGATTATCAAATTGAACAAAGATGTCAGCCCTCATCTGATCTTCGATATGTTTTTAATAGAGTGTGTGTAATATCTGAGACTTTTATTCCTAACTGTTCCTTTTGACTTTATGAAATAACAGAAAACACATGGGAGGAAGAAATAAATTAAAGACAAAAGAATTAAGATAGAAGGCGAGTATGCTTTAAAAAAATAAACATCAAAATTAAAACACACTTCAGAAGAGCCTCATAGGAAAAGTATAAACTGAGACTCAGTTCTTCTTTATGTGCCACGTCCTGAATGGGTAGGGCACATGAAAGGAGAAGAAGACTGGTTGCCTGACAAAGCAAAACAACCCAGTCTGTCTTATATAACCTATCACTAGAAGTTGGTTTGTCCATTCCTTTCCAAGAATTTCTACGAATATTTTATCGAAATCGAAATTACAAGGAACGTATTCAATCATGAAACTGAGAATTATGACGCATCAGAAAATTCTAAAGATAGGAAAACCATAACTTTTCACTAGTACTCTAAGTTATTTAAATAGCATATCAAACAGGTTTTAGTCACATGTATTCTAACACATCAATTAACCTGATGATATGGGGCGTTTTTCAAGCATATTAGCACACACACGTATATAAATATATACATATTGTTAACACAGTTTACAGTTCACTAACTTGACTTATATTCTCATACCTAAAAAGGAATAAATATTTTTGCGCCCACGTCTTCAAATATTTTATTGCCTTTATTTCATACACAAATTTTGTTAAGCTTAACATAGCTTAGAAAAAAGACTTGTGGGAAGGTCGATTCTCAATAATGGCCTGTTGGCGTGATCATCTATAGTGACTTTTATCTCCACCAACCTAAAAAACGAAAAAGAAAATGAATTGTCGTCCGGTGGAGGAGTTGTCGTTACATTGTAAAATGAAAACCATTACAAAAGTAACAAGGCAAGCTCAGAAAACGTGTTGAATCAGGAATGTAACTTCCGTCAAAAATAGCTGAAAGCGGAGTTGCCACTTTGCGATAACCAGAATTTGCGTATTTATAAAAGAAAGAAAAAACACGGTGGTAGCCTTTTAGTGTAAATACCGACAAGACGGCCTTAAAACCATCTACACGTCGTTGGTATGAACACGAAAGAGAAAACAACGAAATGAAATGAATAAGGGTGTCTTAAATACCGCCACATCAAATATCACGGATGAATTATATTCTCCAACGAGGTCTCGTTCCAAGTGAGTTTCAAATCACGTTAAAAAAGCAGTTGGCTTGAACAAAGTGAGATATCGAATGCGAAATCTCGAAAGAAGTGAGATATCGAATTCGAATTCTCGAAAGAAGTGAGATATCGAATGCGAAATCTCGAATGAAGTGAGATATCGAATGCGAATTCTCAAAAGAAGTGAGATATCGAGTGCGAATTCTCAAAAGAAGTGAGATATCGAATGCGAATTCTCAAAAGAAGTAGGATATCGAATGCGAAATCTTGAACGAAGTGAGATATCGAATGCGAATTCTCAAAAGAAGTGAGATATCGAATGCGAAATCTCGAATGAAGTGAGATATCGAATGCGAATTCTCAAAAGAAGTGAGATATCGAATGCGAAATCTTGAACGAAGTGAGATATCGAATGCGAAATCTCAAAAGAAGTGAGATATCGAATGCGAAATCTCGAATGAAGTGAGATATCGAATGCGAATTCTCGAAAGAAGTGAGATATCCAATCCGAATTCTCGAAAGAAGTGAGATATCTAATGCTACTCTCGAAAGAAGTGAGATAACAAATGGGAAGTTTTGAAAGAAGTGAGATATCAAACATGAACTCTCGGACGAAGTGATCTATCAAATACGAAGTCTCGAAAGAAGTGATATCAAATGCGAAATCTCGCACGAATGGAAAAATAAAGCATGAAATCTCGAAGTGAGATATAAAATACGAAGTCTCAAACGAAATGAGATCAAACGTGAAATCTCGAACAAAGTGCGACGTCATATGCGAAATCTCGAAATAAATGAGATATCAAATGCGAAGTCTCGGAAGACGTGATATTATCAAATGAGAAGTCTCGAACAAAATGGAAACGGCTGAGCAATAAGTGCTTTAAACCATTAAATAAATATCCCATGTGTACATAGTAGAAAAGGGGCGAGTAATAATTGAGCAGTACTATAACAGGAATTAGAAGAGATATACATTGACGTGGGAGTAGATAAAGAAGAGTCTACACAAGTAGACTAAATAAAAGGTTCATTTGATAATTCCCAGGGGAAACATTGCGATAACAACAGTAAGGTGAGGACAATAGTCCGGGTGTAATTATGTAAAAATGGATAACTCTTCATGAAAGAAATTCCAATAAAAGGCGGTCAGGTGATAGTAACAGCATAGATGAGCACAACAGTCCAAATGTAAATAATGTAAATATTGATAACTTCTCATCCCAGAAATTGAGACAAAAGTCGATCAGGTGATATTAAGAAGGAAAAAATAGTCCAAATTTAAATAATGATAACTCCCCATCCCAAAAAATTCAGACAAAAGCGATCAGGTGATTTTAAGAAGGAAAAAGTAGTTCAAATTTAAATAATGATAACTTCCCATCCCAGAAATTCAGACGGAAGGTGATATTAACAAGAAAACAATAGTCCAAATATAAATAATGATTACTCCTCATCCCAAAAGTTCAGACAGAAGGCGATCGGGTGATATTAAGAAGGAAAAAATAGCCCAAATGTAAATAATGATAACTCCCCATCCCAGAAATTCAGACAGAAGTTCATAAGAAAGTATGAATATCAGTTTCATTTCTATAGCGTCTGTGATTGAGTCACCCAACCAGGATTGATTAGCTTGTAACGGTCAGTGTGAATAGATATATCTGTTCAATTGGGAGAATGAATTTTTCGGTAAATGATCATTCTTTTTGACAAATCAAAATGGCTACTAATAGTCTCCAAGGAGTCCTGCTTTTAACTAATATAAATATGAAGAAGCTGATATTTTAATTTCTCGAAGTTTCAAAAACTTAAGCGAAGTGTAACAGACGTTAAAAAAAGAATATTTACAGAGATTTTCTAAAAAAAATAAAAAATAAAATAAAAACATTTAAAGCTAATTTATGAATAAGTCCTGAAAGTTTCATTAATATCCGACAATTATTTGATGTTTGCAAGAATTTCCAAATCAGTGTGTTTTTTAACGGGAAAAAAAAGTGCTAAAATACCCTAAATAATCTTTGGCCCATCGCTAACGCAAAAAAAATAAAACAAGATTTTTAACCAAAATTTCGATCGTGTTAGAAAGGATTAAAACATTTAATGGAATAATCACAAATATTTTAGTCTTTCCTCTTACTAATAACATAAACATTTTGACGACAAAGCTTTGTTTTCATCAAGTTTGCCACCTTTTTTCATCATGCTGTGCTCTTTGTGAAGGTATCTAAAATGCACTTAAGAAATGCTCCGAACTTTTGTTCCGAGTCAATACGAGAGACGAACTAACCTGCTGACAATCGTTGTAAAGCACTTAATCGCTATATTTTTTTGGTATGCATGACTTTGCAAAAAGATATGAGTTTATATACACGAGTAGTTTCCGAAGCATAACACTTGCCTCTCTCTGTCCCACTCTCCCATCCTGCCTCCCTACCTCTCTCTCTCTCTCTTTCTCTCTCTCTCTCCCTCTTCCTCCCATTTTGTGACGCTTTGTGACGTAACGGCCATGGAAGAGATAGCATAATGCATTGTTTGTTTGTTGGTGGGCCTACTCGCCTTTCTCGTAGGTTGACTATTTGTCAGCAAAACAAATAAATCGAATCAAATAATAAAAACCATTGGTATTTCCGTTTCTATCTTCATATCTAATCGATTCACGCATACTACAAAGGCATTTCTCTAGCATTTCCTTTAAAATTTATTTCTAGGTTTCAAGTAATTCATCTTCCTTGATCGAATATACATTGTGTATATTAATAAGATTCTTTCTTTTTTACGTGCTATGTCCTTTCAGGACGTAGGCGATCATGGCTGTCAACCCCCCTATCCCTTGCAGCTCTCAACAAGTTACTTCCCCCCTTTAAATCCAAAGAAGAATCAGCAATATTATTCAGTCAGTTACCCACCGTCGTAAGGTTGCCTAACTCTGCCTATTCTATAAATACTCTCATGGTATTTGTTCGGATAAGCTTTCGCTATTGTACCTAGACTTTTTTTTTAATTTAAGCGCAGTGCCGGACTGGCATCTAGATCTTATCGATTTACTGTTAAGCTGGCTAGATGTAGCTGCATGTTCTATGCTAACAGTTTCTTTTCTCGCACTTCTCGCTTGTGGAACTCTTCCAGCACCATGTTTTTCAGCTAAATTTAAAATTTAAATTTTTCAAAACCTTGTAACCTCTTGTGTCTTAGTGGCTTCACTGCCTTGCATGGGGTGATAACGATTTTTAATAACCTTCTGGGAAATGGCATGAGGATTTACCTTAAATTCAATGCAGAAGATCTGTATGAATTTTTCACTTTTAAAATCGTTCTGAATAATTCGGATAGGGATTTACCTTAAATTTACTGTAGAAAAGCTTGGAGAATGTGAAGACGAATTTCGACAAAACAAGAAAATTGAAAGGAAACAAAACAGCATAAATAAATAAAGCATGTGCAATACCCTGCCCTCATCAGCCGTCAAACAGGGGAGTTAATACAGTTCCGGTGTCTAAGGCTGTACTGTCACCTCTGGCGCCACCATTAGCTTTTGCCACTGGACACAGTATTTTTTTGTATATGTATCTGTCTCTTCCGATTTCCCTTTACAACTGCAACTGAAATTTTCAACGTTGTGCCAAAGCGATCGTTATCAGTGACGTAGAATGGAAGAGAAACAAATGCGTTTCAAGTCAGAACAAGCATTGCGTTGCCAGTATGGTTTTATTTAACTTTATTTATTTTAGATCTTGACCAGATCCAAAACGATGCCTGATGACCTGTGGTCTGGAGACGTTGGAAAGCACGCTTTAGGTTCTGGCCATTTATACCCACCTTCAAAAGGAAGGAAACTATATGATGAAGATTACACATATATAGAATGACGATTAAGAAATTATAAAGCAATGAGTACTAAGTTCCAGAACAACAATTAAGAAATTATAAGGTAATGATTACCGAACTATAGAATAACAATTAAGAAATAATCAAGTCATGATTACCAAGCTATATAATAACTAAGAAATTATAAAGTAATGATTACCGATCTCTAGAATAAGAATTAAGAAATTATAATGTAATGGTTACCGAGCTATACAATAACAATTAAGAAACCATAAGGAATTGATTATCAAGCTATAGAATAAAACTTAAGAAATTATAAGGTAATGGTTACCGAGCAAAAGAATAAAAATTAAGAAATTGTAAGGTAAGCTATAGAATAACAATTAAGAAATTACATGTTAATTATTACCGAGCTATGGAATAACGATTAAGAAATTATAATGTAATGATTACCAGGCTATAGAATAAAAATTAAGAAATTATAAGGTAATGATTACCGAGCTATAGAATAACAATTAAGAAATCATAAGGTAATTATTACCGAGCTATAGAATAACAATTAAGAAATCATAAGGTAATTATTACCGAGCTATAGAATAACAATTAAGAAATCATAAGGTAATTATTACCAAGCTATAGAACAACAATTAAGAAATTATAAGGTAATGATTACCGATGTATAGAATAACAATTAAGAAATTATAAGTTAATTATTACCGAGCTGTGGAATAACGATTAAGAAATTATAAGGTATTGATTACCAAGCTATAAAATAACAATTAAGAAATTATAAGGTAATGATTACCAACTATAGAATAAAAATTATGAAATTAAAAGGTAATGATTACCAAGCTATAGAATAACAATTAAGAAATCATAAGGTAATTACTACCAAGCTATAAAATAACATTTAAGAAATTATAAGGTAATTATTACCAAGCTATAAAATAAGAATTAAGAAATTATAAGGTAATGATTACCAAGCTATAGAATAACATTTACAAACTATAAGTTAACTAGTTTTAACCCCTGACAATTTCACGATTTTCGTATTTTAATTTTCTGATGTATCTTAATTCTTCAGTTAATGACTGAATAAGTTCATGACGAGTTCTACAACAATAAATTATCCGTAGAAATTTCCACATCACCTCGTTAAATATTTGAGCATAACAACTTTAACGAAAGATTATATTAGCAATCATAAATATGAAAGTGGGTCGTCATTTTAAGAAGTAAGGAGGTACAAATGAAAATTTTGAAATTGACAATTTTTTTCTATTTCACTAAAACAGACGTTAAACACTTCTATCTTACGTTCTTTCTTTGATTTTCTCACTGAAACCAAGTAGCGTTTTGTCTTTTGTCTCCTTACACGGTCAAAACGGAATAGTCGATTATTTATTTATGAGGTATTATCAGGGGACGTTAAACACTTCTATTTAACTTTGTTTCTTTCTTTCATTGAAACCAAGTAGCGTCTCTGATCTTTTTTCATTCTACGCGATCAAAATGGAATAGTCCATTATTTATTAGGTACGTAATAATCGTGCGAGCTAACGAAAGGCGGAACAAGTACAATTGTAACGGGATGATTACCGAGCTATGATCTAATTATTAAATAGCTGTAAGTTATTGATTACTATGCAATAAGCCAATTATTACCATGCTGTACAATAAGGTAATTATTACCATGCTATGCAATAATGTATTTGTTAACATGCTATAAATAGTAAAATTATACAAGCCCATACGTAGCCCAACTAAAAATCGTCATGAGCTCTTATAAATTAATATTCCGACATGAAAACTGCTTCAGGCATGAAAATCTGAGTTTATTTGAGCGACAAAAAATTGGAAGATGCAGAGAGCTATGATTGTTCACGTCCTGAAGGGACACAGCGATTAAAAGAAGATGTAGGCTCTGTCTTCGATTCCCTTTAGTAAATGTTTGTACCTTTTGGTCTATTGTAGCTTTGCATGTTCATGCATATGCTTGTGTGTGTGTGTGTGTGTGTGTGTGTGTGTGTGTGTGTGTGTGTGTGTGTGTGGAACACGATTTACATTCAAAATTTTTTGTTACCAACCTTAGAGCGATGTTTTGCAAGTCTCATGGGCCATATAGGGTAATTATTTCGACCCTCACCAGATGCCATATTATTATGGGCCTGTGACAAAATAAATTAAGTAGATCTCTATGCAGATAGATAGATAGATAGATATGAACAGACTGCGATAGAGAGATATGAACAGACTGAGATAGATAGATAGATAGATAGATAGATAGATAGATAGATAGATAGATAGATAGATAACAATATCAAATCCGTAAGTGGATAGGATAATCCAAGTAGGTCTTTTAATATAAAATATTAAAATATATATCCATAAAGAGAAAATGTATAGCATACAGAGCAATATTATATACATCAAAGGAAAAACTTAACGCATCATCGAAAACTTATAACTTATAATTTATTTCAACAAGTTTTTAATACTTGTCTTCTCAGACCGAAATTAAAAATAGTTTAAATTTACAAAATGGTTTAAATTTATCCAGAGAATATTTTTATAAAACAAGGTAACAAGAAGTCTAGATGATTGACCTAGAACATCTATTTTCTGGGGATTTATATTATTGAAGACATGGGTTGGGGAGGAGAGACAGCTGTCAATCACATGTTCATGTGTGGTGTTTAAGAGAATACGAGTAACAGCTGGAGACATACATTAGAATAAAATCCACATCATCATAAATATATATATATTTACATATATATATGCATAAACATACACATACGCACACACACATAAAGGGAGAAGAGAAAATAATTGAAAATAACAGATTGAAAATAATTTAAATAAAATAATTGAATATAAATAAATATATATATACAAATATATAAACACACATGCATGAAAATGATATATTATATAAAAACAAAATCTTAAAATCAATATCTAATTCATCATAATTATAGAATCCAACACATACATACACACATACACACACATACACACACATACCCATATATATATAAATACAAATTTAAATATACATATATACTTACATAAACATATAATGCACATACACATGCAAATCCAAACTTTAATACAAACACATTACACACATATATACACACACATATACATACATATACATACTTTTGGATATATATATATATATATATATATATATATATATATATATGTGTGTGTGTGTGTGTGTGTGTGTGTGTGTGTGTGTATTTGTACATATATGTATATATATGAAGAAAAATACAGAAAAAACAAACAAAAAATTTAACATGCAATTATGCTGTATTAATGTTAATATAAAAGTACGTCACGTTTCGGTCTACTAAGACCATCTTCATGGACATTTTCAATTAAACATAATTAACATTAGAACATATAAAAATATAAAAATTTCAGTTATCTGTTTGGATTAGTTGTGCTCTTATGTCCATCGTGTTTTGTGTTAAATTTTTATTTATTCTAATGAAAATTGAGGACAAAAATATCAGAAAATATATAAAAATAAAAAATACTTTCATAAAATAAAACATTATAATTTTAATTTGAAACTTTTTCCATATATACATATTAAGTCAACGTCGGACGTTTCTGATTATATTTATATATATATATATATATATATATATATATACCTTTTATATATATATATATATATATATATATATATATATATATATATAAATATTGGCTGTTTTGGATCTAAGAACTTTGGATCCTCATACGACGAAAACGACGGGAGAATCCATTTATATATATATATATATATATATATATATATATATATATATATATATATATATATATATATATATATAAATCACTTAGAAAATTATGTTTGAAAGCCGAGTTTTATGTTCAATCTTATAAACATAGGTAGTCTTGGGGTAAAATTACATGGAATAACACATTGCACAAGGTTTGGGTACATTCGATATGAAAATAGAATTATTTTTATTGCAGTACCTCGTTTATCTGCCACTCCGAGTATGAGGAGATTGACTCTAAATTGTTTTAGAGCCATCTATTTTGCAACCACGAAATCCAGAGTTACTATTGGCATTCCTTATGTGTTGTCAGATGTGTAAACAGCACGAGATATAGCCCCAAAACTTAAAGTTTCATACACAAAAGCTCACCCCTCTATTGCGAGAAATGTGGAAACAGACGACAATAACGACAGACAGAAATCAGGTCGACCAAAATCCACTTGTAAATTACAAGTTCATTAGTCTTCAAAACAGGAATCTGACAGTCCCTCAAATTGTTGTATAACTAAGTAAAGCTGGCGGAACTAATCTGTCTGCATCAACAGTCAGGAGAAGACTCACTCCAGTGGATCTAAATGGCCGTTCTGCTGTCTGAAAACCACTACTTAGACCGTCGAATAAACGTCAGCGACAATTATGGGCGAAAAAAACCCATCAAAACTCAACTGCTGATCAACAGAAATGAGTCCTCTGGACTGACGAATCTAAGTTTGGATCTCGGAGGCGAGTGTATGTGAGGCGAAGAACTCGTGCATGATTACTACCTGCGTTGTGTAAAGCATGACAGAGGATATGTGAAGATCTGGGATTATTTTGTAGGCAGTACACTTGGCGATATTTATCGGGTGTCAGGAATACTGAAGCAACATAGACATCACTCTACCCTACAGCGACATTCCATTCCGTCTGATCGGTGATAGATTTGCGATTATGCAAAACACGAAACATTCCTCTAACCTATGTAAAACTATTTGCAAGTTAACTCTCATGGAACAGCCACCCCAATCACCTGACTGCAACCCCATCGAATTAGTTTGCAATGAACTGGACTGCAGAGTCAAAAAGCAGTAACCAAGTATTGCAGAAACATTGTGGGCACTATTAGAAGAGGAATGGCAAAACATTACAACTGAATATTTGCATTTATTGCTCGAAATAATGTCAAGAGTATGGTCAGCAGATATCAAGGCTAAGGGAAGATATTTTCATAAATCTCATATTTAGCATTTTTCAGATTTTTGTTTTGTTACAGAGTAAAATTATGTTACTTAATGAATGTGATTATATATTTAATAAACATTACCTAAAAAATCTGAGTTATTTCCTTTCTATAGAGTTATTTTTTTTAGTTGTTAGGTGATCTTGAACTTTTATGAGTTGCATAAAAATGAAATTCAGTTGTGCCCTATTTTGATGGCCATTTCGCTTCCCGGTACAATTTACCAGGAGCTTGTCAATATTGAAACATTTTAGTATTGACAAGCTCACTGGGTACAATTGAGTTTCATTTTTATGTAATTTATTTCTACGCTCTATAATAAATATATTGAGCTCTCTTTTGGGGATCAGCTTTAATATTTTATATTATTAGGATCCACTTGGATTACTTACCCACAGATATTTACATACATTATATATATATATATATATATATATATATATATATATATATATATATATATATAGTGAGACGGAGAGAAAGAATTAATACAAGTAAATACTCCAAACATTCGTAGAACGACCCTTCGGGAATCACTCCGTCCATTCGTCAAGGGTTATCAGCTTTCACTACATATACATCTCGATTTTTCTTTTTTATATTTATTTTTCATTGGTGCAGTTGTTGTTTTTTTTTTAATAGGTATATGTGCGTGCGTTCACGTGCCCGTCTCTCTGTCTGTGCGTACGTGAAGAAATTCGTTGTTATTTATACTTTTCGTCATTTTTTCACTTTACACACATTCCTTAACCTTTTCTCTCTTTTTTTTTTTTCCTTTTTTCTTTCAATTGTAGCCGTTTTGAATTCTGGTTTTCTAGACAGATACTGTTTTTGTTAATTCTTGAGCGTTCTGATGTTTTTTTGATTTAAGAAATTTCTATTAAATTTGAAAGTTAACTGTCTTTTTCCAAACTAATTTGCTATACGATTTCGAAACAGAAGACAAGAGACAGAACAGCAACAGAGTTTTATCGTATATTCAATAATAATAATGATAATTTCCTAATCTACCTTGCTAATCTACCTGGTAGTCTTCAGGCTGGCGGATTTTAAATTGTAGGTAACCGCTCTCTAAAAATTGGTCTCTGGTGAGCTAAATAGTTGCATTTCTTTAGCTTAATAGAAGCTAGTTAAACCAAAGAAGGCATGAAACTAATTAATTTTTAAATCCAGACGGTGGCCTGAGATCTTTTGGTCTACAGGGTACCATGGGTAAATTGTCGTCATTTTATATTTTTAATTTCGCGCATGCGCGTTGTTTGTTTTTGATTTTGTCGACTGCACAGTATATAGGGTCAGTTGGGTACCGTCTGTGAGAAAACGAGCGCCATGACGTAATTCACATTTGTAAACGGCATGCCGTACTGCTTGGCATTCGCACCGTAAGCTCCAATGCGAACATTTCAGAGTGTTTGTGCGTCAATCTGAGGACAGTGTAGAAGATTCTGAAAGAGTTGAATGAGTCTAATGGTGATTACGAAGATGTTTCGTGTGATCACAATGTGATGGCGACGTCATCACCCCACAGGGCCTGAGACTCATTCATCTTGCCACAAGGCCTGGGACTCGACACGGAGACCTACATCAAGTACCTTGAGAAGTGCTGCCCTAGTTCAAGAAAGTGGCTGTTGGAAGACCCTATGTCTTGCAACAGGACTCTGCACCATGCCACACAAGTGTTATACTGTGGCGAACGAATTTTTTTTTCTTCCACCGAATGAATTCGAATCTTCGTCGCCACTTGTCATGGTCCGGTTCCTTGTACCACGGTGATAGTCCAAGGTAGAACCAATAAAGAAGAACTCAAACACAGGTATGGAATAACACAGATATATTACAAACAGGAATATATACAGAGAAGTAGAAGTGTTAATATGAACAATCAGTTTTAGTAGAGAGAACAATGTAGTCTCGACCAGTATCATTATTCCAATGTCTTGCAGTAATTGTCTGAACGTGACTCTGTTTCGGACTGCCTCTGACTCGACTCTTGTCTCAACTTGAACTACTGACAATATTCAGTCACCCCCAACGAGGGTGTCATGTAGCACAAGGCCTTTTTAACGTGGGCAATTCCCAAGCCATTAGGCTCTGCCAAAAAATAGCCCATTTGAACCCGTATAAACGGCTTCAGGGCCGGTTTTACCACCCCGAAGGAGACTCCGCCCTTCGGCGTAGCCTCCTTCGGGTTCCTCCCGCCCGTAGGAAGAGAGTACAACCGCACAGTCGCCCAAAAGTTGAACTACTGACAATATTCAGTCTCCCCCCCACTGGGGCAACATGTGACACAAGGTCGGTTGTTTATTGTGGGTATTCCCGAGCCCGTGCGCTCGGCCCAAAAATATGCCCGTTTTAACCCGTATAAACGGCTTCAGGGCCGGTTTTACCTCCCCGAAGGAGACTCCGCCCTTCGGCGTAGCCTCCTTCGGGTTCCTCCCGCCCGTAGGAAGAGAGTACAACCGCACAGTCGCCCAAAAGTTGAACTACTGACAATATTCAGTCACCCCCCTTTGGCACATGATGTCATGTTGCACAAAATATGCCCGTTTTAACGGCTTCAGGAATTCCCGAGCCATTAGGCTCCCGCCCAAAGAGAATACAACCGCACAGTTTGAACCCGTATAAACCGGTTCTGGGCCGACGGGCATTCCTGACCTCCTCGAAGGAGACTCCGCCCTTCAGCGTAGCCTCCTTCGGCGTTCCTCCCGCCCGTAGGAAGAGAGTACAACCGTGCAGTCAGTTCAAAGTTGAACGACTGACGATATTCAGTCACCCCCCCACGAGGGTGTCATGTGGCACAAGGCCTTTTTAACGGGGGCATTCCCGGAGCCATTAGGCTCGGCCGTGGGCCAGCCATTTGAAGCCGTATAAACGGCTTCAGGGCATTCCTCCCCCGAGCCATTAGGGGTTCTCCCGCCAAAAGAGAGTTTAACCCAGTTTGAAACCCGATATTCAGTCCCCCCACGGTTTTTAACGGGGCATTCCTGAGCCATTAGGCTCCCCAAAATAGCCCATTTGAACTCCGGTTTCAGGGCTGAGTTTCGAAGGAGTCCGCCTTCGGCGTAGCCTCAGGTTCCTCCCGCCCGTAGGAAGAGAGTTTTAACCGATCAGTCGGTTCAGAGGTGAACAACTGACAATATTCAGTCACCCCCCACGAGGGTGTCATGTGGCACAAGGCCTTTTTAATGTGGGCATTCCTGAGCCATTAGGCTCTGCCAAAAAAAAATAGCCCATTTGAACCCGTATAAACGGGTTCAGGGCCAGTTTTACCTCCCCGAAGGAGACTCCGCCCTTCGGCGTAGCCTCCTTCGGGTTCCTCCTGCCCGTAGGAAGAGAGTTTAACCGTGCAGTCGGTTTCAGAGGTGAACAACTGACGATATTCAGTCACCGCCCCACGAGGGTGTCATGTAAGCACAAGGCCTTTTTAACGGGGGAATTTCCGAGCCATTAGGCTCGGCCAAAAAAATAGCCCATTTGAACCCGTATAAACGGGTTCTGGGCCGGTTTTACCTCCCCGAAGGAGACTCCGCCCTTCGGCGTAGCCTCCTTCAGGTTCCTCCCGCCCGTAGGAAGAGAGTTGAACCGTGCAGTCAGTTCAGAGTTGAACGACTGACAATATTCAGTCACCCCACCACGAGGGGTTTTAGCAGCACAAGGCCTTTTTAACGGGAATGTGGCACTGGGCCAAAATAGGCCTTTTTAACCCCGGGCAATTCCCAAGCCATTAGGCTCGGCCCAAAAAGTTCAGCCCATTTGAACCCGTATAAACGGGTTTTAGGCCAAAAATTAACCCCCGAAGGAGACTCCGCCCATCGGCGTAGCCTCCTTCGGGTTCCTCTCCGTCCGGAGACAGAGAGTTAAACCGAACAGTCTGTTCAAAAATGAACGGCTGACAATATTCAGTCACCCCCACGAGGGTGTCATGTGGCATTCAAAGGCCTTTTTGGAACGTAGAAAACGGTTCCCGACCGTTAGGTAGCCTTCGGTCGGCCCAAAAAAAGTAGAACCCATTTCAACCCGTATAAACGGGTTCATGGCCAGACTCATCCCTCGGCGTAGCCCTGAAGGAGATCCTCCTCCGCCCTTCGGCGTAGCCTCCTTCAGGTTCCTCCCACCCCCCCACGTAAGAAGAACGAGTTAAACCGATCAGTCGGTTCAGAGGTGAACAACTGACAATATTCAGTCACCCCCCACGAGGGTGTCATGGCACAAGGCATTCCCGCCATTAGGCCTTTTTTAACGGGTTCTGGGCATTCCCAGAGGAGACTCCGAGCCATTAGGCTCTGCCAAAAAAAGTTCAGCCCATTTGAACCCGTATAAACGGGTTCAGGGCCGAGCTCGGCCGTAAAAGCCTCCCCGAAGGAGTTCTCCGCCCTTCGAAGGAGTCCGCCTCCTTCGGGTTCCTCCCGCCCGTAGGAAGAGAGTTTAACCGTGCAGTCGGTTCAGAGGTGAACAACTGACGATATTCAGTCACCCCCCCACGAGGGTGTCATGTGGCACAAGGCCTTTTTAACGTGGGAATTTCCGAGCCATTAGGCTCGGCCAAAAAATAGCCCATTTGAACCCGTATAAACGGGTTCTGGGCCGGTTTTACCTCCCCGAAGGAGACTCCGCCCTTCGGCGTAGCCTCCTTCGGGTTCCTCCCGCCCGTAGGAAGAGAGTACAACCGTGCAGTCAGTTCAGAGTTGAACGACTGACGATATTCAGTCACCCCACCACGAGGGTGTCATGTGGCACAAGGCCTTTTAACGTTAGGCAATTCCAAAAATAGCCATTAGGCTCGGCCAAAAATAGGAGACCCATTTGAACCCGTATAAACAGGGTTTAGGGCCAGTTTTTACCTCCCCGAAGGAGACTCCGAACCCATCGGCGTAGCCTCTCGCCTTCGGGTTCCTTCCCGGAGACAGAGAGTTAAACCGAGCAGTCTGTTCAAAAATGAACGGCTGACAATATTCAGTCACCCCCACGAGGGTGTCATGTGGCACAAGGCCTTTTTAACGTGGGAGCCACAAGGCCTTTTTTATTTGTCCGTCCCGAGAGCCATTAGGCTCGGCCCAAAAAAACAGCCGGCTTGAACCCGTATAAACGGGTTCATGGCCGGTTTTTAACTCCCGAAGGAGACTCCGCCCTTCGGCGTAGCCTCCTTCAGGTTCCTCCCACCCGTAGGAAGAGAGTTAAACCGATCAGTCGGTTCAGAGGTGAACAACTGACAATATTCAGTCACCCCCCCACGAGGGTGTCATGTGGCACAAGGCCTTTTTAACGTGGGCATTCCCGAGCCATTAGGCTCTGCCAAAAAATAGCCCATTTGAACCCGTATAAACGGGTTCAGGGCCGGAGTTTTTCCCGAAGGAGACTCCGCCCTTCGGCGTAGCCTCCTTCGGGTTCCTCCCGCCCGTAGGAAGAGAGTTTAACCGTGCAGTCGGTTCAGAGGTTTTAACGAACCAACAAAGGGTAGCCCATTTGACGATATTCAGTCACCCCACGAGGGGTGTCATGTGGCACAAGAGGCCTTTTTAACGTGGGAACGACTGACAATATTCCATTAGGGTGGCCAAAACAAGGCCATTTGAACCCAAAAATAGCCCATTTGAACCCGTATAAACGGGTTCTGGGCCGAGTTTAACCTCCCCGAAGGAGACTCCGCCCTTCGGCGTAGCCTCCTTCAGGTTCCTCCCGCCCGTAGGAAGAGAGTACAACCGTGCAGTCAGTTCAGAGTTGAACGACTGACGATATTCAGTCACCCCACCACGAGGGTGTCATGTGGCACAAGGCCTTTTTAACGTGGGCAATTCCCAAGCCATTAGGCTCGGCCAAAAATAGCCCATTTGAACCCGTATAAACGGGTTCTGGGCCGAGCTTACCTTCCCTGAAGGGACTCCGAGCGCCTCCCCCTCCCCGAAGGAGACTCCCGCCCAGTGAACGGCGTAGCCTCCTTCCAGGTTCCTCTCAAGGCCGGAGACAGAGGCCCGTTAAACCCGAGCAGTCTGTTCAAAATGAACGGTCAGTTCAGAGAACGACTGACCCTTGCCTACCCCTGAGGCGCAGTATTTATTAAGTATGGAATAGTCCATTATTATTATTATGGGTAAGATCCCATAACAACAAGCATCACCTCTTACATCTGGTCGTCTAACCCCAAGACTGAAGACCCCTTGATTATTATGTGTAGGGCGCAGTTGAGCGAGAGACCAACAAAACCCCTTTTAACACCAAAGATGAACTGAAGGCAAGGACTGTGACAACATTCACCCACTTAAACAAAGAGACCGTCTAGAAGAGTTGCAGGGGAATCCGAAGTCGTCTGGAGGCTGTGATTCAAGCCAGTGGCGATTTTATAGAATAAATTTACTCTTTAGTATTTGAAACAAATGCTAAATATATCTGTGAAAATGATATATCAGTGTTATTTTCATTATTGCGTAATTTAGACGATAATTTATTCATCGCACCCTGTGTAGCAGATGTGTATGCGTGTGTGCACGCGTGCACATACATATCTGGGTGGAATACGTTTTACATCCCTACATTCAAAATTACGGTGTAGTAATGGATATCGGCTCGGATTGCGGAATCGGAGAGCCGAGTTCGAATTCCAGTCGAATCCATTACATTCACTTACGTGCTAATACCCTTGGGAAAGGTATGAATCTTCTTCCTCTCCCTCCAGCTATGGGTAAATAACAGGACAGACCGGGTTCTATAGCCTGGGATGGCAACTGGTCTACCGCTGAAAGAAATGGCAAACTATTGCGAGAAAAAAATCTCTGCCTCGTCAGTCATGTATCGAAAGATACATGATCGCCTAAGCTTGTATCACGCATGGCACATAACTAACCTTGGAGCGATGTTTTGTAATTCTCATGGGCCATATAGCATAGTTAGTTCGACCCCACCTGATACCATATTATTATGGGTCTGTCACCAATTGAAGAATATCGCTATGCTTACTTAAACAACTTGGGATTTCAATTTGTCAATTATTCATGTCTAAAGATATTGTTATCTTCCCTTGCTACGTCCGATTTTATTTGAAGTAGTTATTCATATGAGATACTGGCTTTTTAGCAGAAGGGATTTGCTGTTACTCGAACAGAACAATCGAAGACAAGCAGGGAAGAATATTCAGCTACGTAGTTTAAGGATATTACAAGCAATTATTAGCACCAACTCATCATCAGTTGTACTTTTACGCATCTTTTAGAGGGTAAATATTGCCTGTCTCGCTTCTTTTCCTAAATTATCTGAGTCAGATATTAATGTTTTTATATATATATATATATATATATATATATATATATATATATATATATATATTTTTACTTTTATTTATTTTTGGAGAATTGTAGTTTAAAAACAATAAAATCGACTTTGCTAACCGAAACGACCCTCTGTGGCGAAATCGGTAAAAGCACGTCAGGCTATATGACGGTTCTGTATAGGATACAGGTTCAAATCCTGCCGGAGGACGCATATTTTCTATCAAAATTTCCCGGACATTCAGGCCAGAAAATGTCGTTAATACTGTTTATTATAAAAAGAGCATTTACTTAAATATTTGTATCTATAAAAGAACGTATAAACATAAAAAAATGTCTTAAAAATATATATACGTATGTATGTATATGCATATAAAAGTAGACATTCAACACCAAGAGGCAACAGCCTGTTTCATTATAAACACAATCGTCAGGCCATATGCGTTGTATTTTTGCTTGATTATTGATATATACAGGTCAATGATGCATTCTAGGTAGTCCAGAACAAAAATAAATAAACAAAAACTACGCATATATATATATATATATATATATATATATATATATATATATTTATATATAATTTAACCTTTAAAAAAGATATTTGCCAGAAAGAACGGCTTAATTGATGTGTTCAGTACAATTTTCAAAAACCGAAAATGTTGGGCAGTTTCAGATATAAAAAATCGAAACCCTGACTTTTACGCTACCATGTTTCCTACCAAAGTGCTATCGTCAGACAATAAGATTTCCTGGTGAAACATCCTTACCTGCTCAGTTTCATATCCTAAGGTAAACAGAGCAATTTCTAAAGAAATAACGGAATTTTTATTTACTAATCCGACAGATTTTGTCACTTAAACGTTATTTTTAGTGGATACTGATATTTGAGTAGACGCCCCCCCCTTTTTTTTATTAAACATTATGTTTATTTATTTTCGCCTACCGGCCTGAATATTCGAGAAATCTTATTAAAGAAAAATAGGCGCTTACTGTTTAATGAATGAACATTGTAGCTTTATCGTTACGTGTGACGTCGTCCCCCGGTCGCAGCGTCGACTGTGTCGTTCGATCCCGTTCGCGGCGCCAATTGTGACGTCTCTGATATCCTGGTCACGGACAGCACCAGTTGTGACGTCTTTTGTCGCGGCGTCAGCTGTTCGCTCCTCGCTGCTCCAAACGTGACGTTCTAACCCTTTGGTTAGATTGATACCAGCCTCGTCGTTCTCAACCCGCTTCCAACACCTGGTTACCAGGGTAACTGCACTGATCTCCGGTCTGCCTACCCACGTTGTGACTTGATCTTAGACAGACGAGATCAAACAGGGCTTGGGGCCGTAATGCTAGTTGAGTCTAACGGGGGTGATAACACACAATTATGTTTAAAAAAAAAAAAGAAATGAAATAAAAACTCACAAGGTCCAACGTATCAAGAAAAAGATAACAAACTTTTATGTCTATTTGCTCGGTACATAGGACTATGTCTACTTCCCGACCCGTTCTGTGGATTGTGGCACAACGAATTTACTAGGCAACTTCAAGGCTTCCAGTTGTCTGCTCTCTAAGAAATTTGTGTTTCGGTGTGTCTTTGGACGAAAGTCGAAAAAAAACTTATTTCTGTGGTCTGATTTTAAGTCGCTCTTCAAACTACTTGTTCTTGGTTGATGAAGAGTCCAGAAGTGTGCGTGAATCTTGGTTAGCTATCTTGACGCGGTTTCAACACTGGGCGCTCATCTCTGCTTGTCGTTCACGGCTCAAACTCAAACTCAAACTCTCTCGCCGTCCGCTCTCAAACTTCTTCTCTTCAGAGTCTGAATTACTGTTCACTCATCTCCGCCGTCAGTGCGCGAATTAACTTCTTCACTTCGGCTTCGGTTGGACGAACTTCTTCACTTCGGCTTGGGTTGGACGAACTTCTTCACTTAGGCCAAACGAACTGGCCTCTCTTGCCCGCAAAGGGGCGAATGAACCGGGCCCGCCGCCCGCGCTCAAACTCTCTCGCCGTCCGCGGCGCAAACTCTGTAACTTCTGTCGGTTGGGGTCCCGCTTTTATTGACGCAGTCAAAACTGGGGTGGGTCTGTTTGGCGTCGGGGATTCTCTTTTGATAATTCTAAATACGTATCCACCCTTCTATTTTTCTGGTTAGGGATTTTCCATTTTCGGTAACTCACTTTCACTCCCACTTCCTTATTGTGTCTCTGAGGGCGTATACCCGCTTCCCCGCTTCTTCTTATCGGCTCCTTACACTTCCTTTTTCGACAAGGGCGTCGACCGATTCTCCTCGTGCGTCACGTGACCGCTCTCGGCCAATGAGGTCCTGGTCGGGTATCTTTCTCCTCCTTCGTATGTCACGTGATCCCATCTAGCCAATGACGTCTTTAGTCGGGCGTGGACAATCCGTGGCTTTGTTCTGGGGGAAGAAACACCTTGCTTAAAAAACAAAATATTAATTTGAATCGCCCTTATCATGAACGACCGAGATGACGCTCTCGGCTTTTTTAACACGTGGTATTTGTCAAGCAGTTTATCGCTAATTGGATATGACCTAAGAAAGGGATTTTTCAGACCTCTTGGCGTTTCCGTGAACGAATAAAAATATTTCACCTTTTTTTTCCGGCCAAAGGCCCGATAATAAAAATTTTCATTATCTCAAAAAAACATTTTCAGCGAACATCATCTTGTGTGGCTTTTTCCAATTCTGGAAATTGTCTGTGTTTTCGTATTAATGGTTTGTCTTCATATCCTTAGATACACTTCCCACCTGTTACCTATCATATTTTTCATTTTCTCTAAACTTCGTTTCTTCAACCATTTGATAACAAACTTCCATTTTTCGTGGACACGGAAGTAGGTCAGGTGCTTGACCTGGATATCTTTCGGCATCTGTTATGTGTCAGTCGAGCGTGTGTTTGCTCGCTTATGACCTGTTTTCGTATTATTTATTTTTTTCTTTTTCTTCTGTCTTCTCTTTCTTTCTCCCAGATCGCTTGAATGTAAAGAAAGAATTTTTCCTAACCCCGAAATATTTTTCAGCCCTAAATAATTATCAAATGGTTGACAAACCGTAAAAAACAAATCATATATTTATGAATATTTCTTTTCAGCTTGCTAACTATGCATGGTGCCACATACGTCTCACTCTGATTCTGTAGTCAAATCCACTTCGAGTTCTAATGCCACTTCATCCTGGAGTTCTGTAGTCCCTGCCTCGTATCGTCTTGTAATTCACAAGAAATATGTATAACTGGGGGGGGGGTATCCATTACGTGATATATTTACAGTATAGAAAGAAAAATGAGAAAAATGTAATACCCCTATTGATTGAAGAAAGTATGGTATTCGAGTTTCCCAGAAGGGAATACGAGAGACTCCTGAAGAAATCTGGAGGATAATGTTGTTGAAACTTCGTGTAAGTAACAATCAACATGAGTATATCAGTGCATGATATTGTAGTGTAGAAAGACAGACTAACCTTCTCTACACTTATTATTGAAACATGGACTCGTCCATCCGCTATGAAGAGAACGCCTGCTCATGTAACAGTAGCAAAAAGTGGGCAAAAGGCGTAGCGCTTCCCAGTCTCCCTGAACTACTGTATTCTCAATATATTTTCTCATGTGATTAAACCCTTCAATTTTTAAACTTTTCGAAGCTGAAGATAAGGTTTTCTTCAGGGTTTATAAAACAGTAATAGTTGGGAGGATGGTGAAACAGTAAATCACATTGGTATTTAAAACCAATATATGCCAATAAAATTAACCTCCGACAAAGAAATTTACCGATAGAAGTGCTGTACGATACTTTTGATTTGCCAACTCCAGGCACAAATACTCAAACGTGCCCTGTTAGTAAAAGAGAAAGAAATCCTCCGAAAATGTTGGAATTGAACCTCAAAAGAATTCAAAAGAGAATGCATATCTTAAATAGGGAGGTGCTGTGTAAAAAGCCTGACAAACATTCTCTACACTTGCTATTGAAATATGGTCTCAACTATCCGCCATGAGGCGAACGTCTCCTCATGGTGCAGGGGGGTGGAAGTAGGTCACCAAAGTCGTAGCGCTTTTTAATTGTACACTTGTCGCACTGAACTACCGTCCTCAATCCATTCTTCACCCAACCTCTTCTTTACAGTGTTTTCTTTACGGTCTTACCAAGCAGCAACTTACGAACTTTATAACAAATATCGTTACTATAAGTTTATATAAACCGTCCTTTTCTTATCTTACAATGTATTATTCAATTGGGATCTTTTCTGCTAATTCATCCCAAAATATTATTTCACCCCCAAAATAAAAAGAATTTATATTTACTAAAATTCACACCAAATTCTCCCAGAGCGATGCCCTTCCATTGCACTCCGGTTGGTTTGACCTTTGTAATCGCCCAAAATTTGGGCGACTTGGGTGCGCTATTTCTAAATGCGGGGTCTTCGTACGCGCTCACCCCGATAAACACACCCGAAACAGGTTTTTTGCATCTTTTTTTTTATTTTAAAAAATACTTTTGTAAGTACCTCGAACACCATCCGCACTTTCGAAATGTGAATAACTGTCTGATGTTTTTATTATTATTATTATTATTATTATTATTATTATTATTATTATTATTTTCTTTGATTTCTGGCGTTTACATTTTCTTTCCGGTCCCGCCCAGGGACCTAAGGTTAGAAATGGCGTCATGACACTTTCACTGACAAAAAAAAAAAAAAAAAAAAAGAAAAGATTACATAGATAAAGCCCTTCGTAAGGTGTGGGCTGTACTTGTCAGAACAATTTTCTGTATCTCCTTGAGGCATGGACTTCCAGGAATCCCTTCAATTAGTCTACTGGAATCTTTTCCAACCAGTCCTAGGGCTCCAACTACAACAGGGATTGTTGATGTTCCCATATGCCACATTTTCGCGATTTCTATTTCAAGGTCCTTGTACTTTGACAACTTTTTGAATATCTTCAAAGATACATTGCAGTCGGCAGGGACTGCCATATCAATAAGGAGGCACCGTTTTTATTATTATTATTATTATTATTATTATTATTATTATTATTATTATTATTATTCTGAGGATTGGCGTTGTTGCGAGGCAAACTAAAAAAATAATTAAAAATTTATAATTCCAAAAGAGTGTCACAAATTTAATAAAAAATTAATAAATCTTTGAATTAAAATTTTTTATTTCTTGGGGTGAATATTTGCGATAAGTAACTTAACATTATTAGAGGTGAATTAACAGAAAAGATCACGTTATTGCACAAAACTAAGATTGTTTTGCGTCAGTTTTTTTTTTTTTTTTTTTTGAAAGAACAATACGTGAAAGATGAAAAAACAAAGAAAGACGAGGATGAAGAAAGACGAGGAAAGACGATAATAAAGACGCGAGTATAAGAAACTGTTGAACGAAAATATATGTTCCATTCCACCTTATCTCGCTAGCGAAAACAGTCGCCACCGCTGTATATCGTCTGTAATGGAAATTCTCTGTAATTGTCTAAAGCTCGCGTCGCTAAATCTCTTTATCTCACGTCTCTCTTACTTATACTGAGTTTATTATCTATACCATAAGCACCAACACTTATTCCCCGTCAGTATCCCACTTAAGACCGTACAGAAAGTCTTCTGTATACACAATTTTCTCCCAGATTCTTAGATCTGTTCAAGTTTCCGTTATAAACACGAAGCAATTAAGGTTCGTTTACTTTGTCGATGAAAAAGATTAGGCGTTAAAGTTGTCTTTTTAGTCGAACCCTTAACCCCAGCGGTCAGTCTGCTAAATGCAGTCCTTATGATCACTTTTGGATATGTACTTATTTCATATATTAATTTGGCATGAAATTAAGGGTCATAGGTCAATAATAAATATGCAGAATATTAGTAAGTCTTTCTATACAATAATATTATATACTGGTATATTCATATTGGTTGTTATTGTCACGACGTTTCAACCACTGTATTCTCTAGATTTCTTCAGGAGTTTCTTGTAACTCGAATGCAATAATTTCTTGACTAAACATGAATTTAGAAATAGGTTCAATGGGTTCAAATTTCTTTTCTTTCTTTTTAATTTTGTCCGTGTTCGTTAGTTTAAAAACAAAAACTCCTAACATGATATTAATTACAAATTTGAAAAAATACTTATATAACGTGTTTCATCCTTCAAAAGGACTTCTTCAGACTAAATAATAACAAGCCAATTATAATTGTGCTGGTCCCTCCCTGCGTTAGTTAGTACGACAGTTACTTCCCGTTAATACTAGATAAATAATGGACTGTTCCGAAGTTACAGTGAGTAAATGAAAAAAAAAAAAATTCAGTTACCAAAAATTAAATTAATAAGATCATCTGCTGAATTATTTTTAAATTATTAGTAAGAAAAATGTTCTCCAGACGGGGAGGGACGGTAAGAAAGAAAGAAAGAAAGAAAGAAAGAAAGAAAGAAAGAAATAGATAGATAGATAGATAGATAGATAGATAGATAGATAGATAGATAGATAGATTTAAGTAAATAAGATAGATAGAGAGAAAGAGATATGAAGAGGCCGATAAAGAAAGAAAGAAAGAAAGAAAGAAAGAAAGAAAGAAAGAAAGAAAGAAAGAATAAATGTTTGATGTCTTCTGTCGATACCTAATAAATAATGGACTATTCCGTTTTGATCACGTGGAAAGAGGGGGGAAGACACTACTTGGTTTCAGTGAGGAAATGAAAGAAAGAAAGGGGGAGATAGAAGTGTTTAGCCTGTTTTATTGAAATGGAAAAATTATCAATTTCAAATCTTTTCATTTCTACCCACTTCTTAAAATAGTTAAGCTCAAATATTTAACAATGCGATAGAATGTCTATGGATATTTTATTGTGGTGGATATTATTCAATTATTAACTTAGTTAAGAATTAAAATTTATCAAAAAATTTCAATAGGAAAATCGTGAAATCTTTTCAGTAATAATAATAATAATAATAATAATACTAATAATAATAATAATAGCTAGTAGTAATCGTGAAAATTTCATTACTTAGCTTTTTAATTTCCTGATATCCACCAGGAAATTAAAAAAAACTAAATAATGAAATAATTCTGTATTTAATGACTAAATAAGCTCCTTGTGCGTTCTAAAAACTATAAAATACTTATGAAAAGTCTCCTACAGCATCGTTAAATATCTTTTTTATGTTGATAAACGTGCTGATTTTCTATTTACGGTCGACCATACACGACGATATCAGAAAATAAGAGCAATAATTATAGTAAATTTACAATCAAAATTATCTAAAATTCAATAAACATTAGATTACGGATAATATTAAAACTTACTGGATACTTAAAAATTATATATAAAGACCGCTTACGTTAATTCAATTACTTCTTTTAAGACAGGAATCACGTCGATCGAAAAAACAGCATCCATCTGGTATTTCTGTTAAGCAAACACCCAAAAGAAAAGCATATATAACAGACAAGGGCTGGAATGAAAAGGTTTGATTGAATAAGACATTTTCAAAAAGAAATCAAATACTCTAGAATAAGAGCCCACATGTTTAACAGAACAATCTACAAAAAAAATAATAATAATAATCATTTTACCCCATGCAAGGTAATAAAGCCACTAAGACGCAAGGGGTTGCTAAGTGTGAAGGAATATAAGAGAAAAATATTATTAAGGGAGGCCAATAAAAAGAACAGAAATTAAGAAAACGGAAGATAACGATTGACATTGCATATAAATTTTTGAAGATCAAAGTTAAATGAAAAGCAAGAAGCCGGCAGACAGTTCCACCATTGAGAAGTGCGAGAGAAGAAACTGTTAACATAGAAATTACGGTAACGTTTCACCATTTCAACGGTAAAATGATGAGACCTTGCTGCCCAATTTAATACTGCGCTTCTATTTATAAATTCCAAAGAGGAATGTTTATTAGAGCGATGACACAAACGCATGCACATCACAGACAAGAGATCGGTCTACAAGAGGCCAGAAAAAGAGGGAACATTGATTGAGATTATTAGAATCATCGAAAAGAACTGACAACATAAAACCACAAGCACCACAGAAACAAACTGAGCAAGGTGATTGGCGATCAGGCTAGGAAGATCGATTAGATGAAAGATGATTGATAAACGTTCAGATATGCAAAAGAACATTAAATCCAAATCAATAGAGGTACCATATGTACTGCAGTCGTAGCAGTGGTCTTTCCTGGGCGATAGAACCTGACGGAGCCCAACCCTCTCCAGGATGATTTGAATGCAGTCCCCAGCCAGTCTGTCCTGCAATTTGCCCATACTTGTGGGTGGGCGGAGATTTTGAATTCAGAGTTGTCGTTATCCGACAGCAATTGCCTCTCTGTCCTGCTATTTACCGATAGCTGGTGCGTAAAGAGCTAAATTCATACCTTTCACAAGGGTATTATTAGCACATAAGTGAATGTAACGTACTAGACTGGAATTCGAACCTGGCTCTTTGATTCCTTAATCTGAGCCGCCATCCATTACTCCACCGCGCCTCCATTAATACGAAAATTTTGATCAGAAAATAGATGAAGTTCCAAACATTTATTCACGACAAAATTTTAAGAGAACTTAGGACATGGTAAATACCCCACAGATTGTTGTTTGAATTTCTGAGATTAAGCACTGTTCTGAAAATCATAGTCCTCCACAGCTTCTATTAGTTTAGTATCTATAAAAAGGGCATTGCTATGATTTCAGTTGAGAAAGAAATTGGAGTATTTTTATACCAGCCAAGTTTCTAAATTCTTTACGAGGGAGATTTTCAGGTTGGTTGATGAAGGGAAAATATTTGATTTTAGTCCTCCCAGTTTGCAGAAGCGGCATTTTCCTCAATTATTTTCGATATCTTTGATAAAATACAGGATATTCCTGAAAAAAATATGCCCCATTCCATACGATGGTAGGAGACGATAACAACGAGAGTGCGTGTATATCCCGCCTAATACGGGAGATTTAGTCACACTGTACTATCCCGTTGATTTTATACTAAGAGTTGCCCTAAGTGATACTGTTACCCCCAGAGGTAGGCGAGAGTGATAGATGGATTTCTGACTTCCCCAGGGACATTAAAAGCCCCGACCTGAGTTTGAACTCTGCCCACTGACTGATTTTTCCACGCAAACATCCGTTACTGCATTCGTACAACACTTGTGTCATTGCCGATGTTGAAAGATTCAAACCGCTCTTCTAACCACTGAGCTGCACTTAGCATTTAAATCAAGTCGATTTTGGAGGAGAGATATTATAATATCATGCGATGTTGTTTGAGTTGTGCTCGTTGTCAAAATAGCAGGAAACATTTACGTATAAAAGATAAGAAAAATGGGCGGTTTGACAGGTTCCATTAAAAGATGCGAAATAATTGCTATCATCTAAGGTTTCTTAAAAAAGAAAATTGCGCTTGTGCATAATTACGTTTATATTTAGTTGCAGGGAGATAGATAGATAGATAGATAGATAGATAGATAGATAGATATATGAACAGAATGGGAAAGAAAGAAAGAAAGAAAGAAAGAAAGATAGATAGATAGATAGATAGATAGATAGATAGATAGATAGATAGATGAAGAGGCTGATAAAGAAAGAAAGAAAGAAAGAAAGAAAGAAAGAAAGAAAGAAAGAAAGAGAAAGCAGATAGAAAGAAAGAAGCGGATAGATAGATAGATAGATAGATAGATAGATAGATAGATAGATAGATAGATAGATAGATAGATGAAGAGGCTGATAAAGAAAGAAAGAAAGAGATAGATAGATAGATAGATAGATAGATAGATAGATAGAGAGAGAGAGAGAGAGAGAGAGGGAGATATGAAGAGGCCGATAAAGAAAGAAAGAAAGAAAGAAAGAAAGAAAGAAAGAAAGAAAGAAAGAAAGAAGCAGATAGATAGAAAGACACGGATAGATAGATTGATATATAGATAGGTAGAAAGAAAGAGACAGATAAAGAAAGAAAGAAAAAAAGAAGAAAGAAAGAAGCAGATAGAAAGAAAGAAAGAAAGAAAGAAAGAAAGAAACGGATAGATAGATAGATAGATAGATAGATAGATAGATAGATAGATAGATAGATAGATAGAGTTTTTTTTATGATTCTGTAACACCAATCCACAATGTTCAAAGAAAAATGGCCCTTGCTGAGACCTCAACGTTCTGGAATATGTGACATTATTTTCAAAACAACCTCCTCTTGCGTCTGGAATCGACGAGATTGGTGAGCTATTTCAATTCTCTTTTTGCTTTTGTTTTGTTTTTCAACCGTCTCACTCTTATTCCAGTCTCTTCATTTATTTTATTTTCCACTTTTTTAGTGTCTCTTTCTTTATTCCTACCTGTTCTTTTATTCCAGCGTATTCTTTTATTCTTACTTATTTTTTATTCCAACCTATTCTTTTATTCCAACCTCTGTTTTTTGTTCCAACAGCAAATTAATTTTCAATGTATTTTCCACTTACAATTTTATTCTAACCGACCATTCTCTTTCAGATTTACAAAATTGAAAATACATCTTAATTTGTAGCATTTAATCGCGGTTTTTCTGCCATCTGCAAAAATGCGAGAATATGTTTTCGAACGAAATATTTATTTGAAAATAAATTTAATTTTGCATCATTTTACTCTAATAAATTTTATTTTAATGCATTCTGAACGGGGTTTTGTTACCGTTTGCGAAAATGCGACAATTTTTTTTAAACGGCATGATTGTGGTCATAAAATAAGCACATTCCATCTCCCCTCTCGCTTCTAATCATCCACTATAATGAAATAGACGTTTTTCAGCGTTAAAGCTGAATTAATCCAATAAATCTTCATAAGCTTCTACTTCGAGTTGTTGCAATATTATAATGATATTTATTTGAAAATAAATTTATTTTGTATTATTTCACTTTAAAAAGAATTTATTTTATAGCATTTCACTCAAGTAAGTTTTATTTTTGTAGCAGCTGAATTAATTTCTTTACGACCGTCTGAAAATATACGACATTATTTTCCGATCAGCCGAACATTTATTTGAGACTAAAGATGGCGTCAATTCAATAATTTTCGTTAGCACTTTTCCTCTTCGTCAGATTACGTCTTCATTCCCACGTTCCTTTATTATCTAATATCGGATTGCGGTCACCGGTTGGAAGTGTTTTTTTTTTTTTTCTCTTTCCTTTTTTTTTTTCTGTGTCTGTTGGTATGGTGGGATTGTAATTCAGGTCGGGTTGAATGAGCAGTGGATTAAATATGGTGACCTGAAGCCTGATAAAAGAAGACCGATGTGTTACTTTAAGCAGATTACCTAATAAGACACTTTTAATTTAGGCGATTACACACAGGTATGTCTGTACCTGGTGACGTCGTTACGTATCATACTGGATATATTGCGTGAACCAAAATTGCCCGTTTTATCTTTGTCGTTAGATGACACGAGAAATACTTAGTTTTAATTATTAGGTTTTTCGGGAAATAATGTCTGAATTTAGAATCAAATGTTATTTCTAAATTAATGTATTTAAACAGTATTTAAATCAGTCGAAATAGGAACTCTGAATATCTATATATTTCTGTCATCGAGTTACAAGCTTATTTATTTAAGACATTTTTTATGATACGTTCTTTTTATAGATACAAATATTTAAGTAAATTCTCCATGTCTTAAATAATTGTCGGACTTTGTCCATTTCACAGTGTATGACGTCATTTGTTTACATTTGGATACGCATTGAGCAGATATAAAAGAATGAGAGAAAATCATGGAGAATTGTGTTTAAAAACAGTAAAATCGACCTTGCTAATCAAACGCTCCTCTGTGGCCCAATGGGTTAAAGCACGTCAGGCTATATGACGGTTCCGTATAGGATACAGTTTCGATTCCTGTCGGAGGACGCATATTTTCTATGAAAAGTTCTTGGACATTCAGGCCGGTAAATGTTGTTAAACATTTACTTAAATATTTGTATCTATAAAAAGAACGTATAAACATAAAAAAAAATGTCTTAAATAATTGTCGGACTTTGTCCATTTCATAATGTGTAAAGTTATTTATGCCTTTAAGATAAAACTAAAAATTTGGACGTCACGAAATTTTTTTTTTATCTTCTTTGCAGTGGAATGTCTTTTGGCTAAAAAAAAATCCAAAATGGTTAAAAGTGATAGTCAGTGGGAGAGCGATCAGGAGAACATGGTGGATGTGCCAAAGTCTCTTATCCCAAGTCGGTGAGCTTCTACAGTCATTAAGTGGCCGAGTCATTGTCATGAGGGCAGAATTGGACCTCGTCGACTAACCAGTTCCGGCTGCATTTTGCTTGACTGAATGTGCATTTCATTCGGCTGCAAGCAGTAAACTTCGGCGGTGATACTCTGCTTAGTTTCCAGAAAGTTGTACTGGGTAACACCAATGGAGGATAATCACCATAAATTTCTGTTGGTGCCATTTCGGTTTTGGAAGGTGTTTCTGTGTTTCATCATGGTCATACCATTAAACCGATTGTTTATGATATTCATAAACGATCCATTCCTCATCACAAGTCACTATTCAATCATTCAAATTTCTCAGATACAGCATCGAATAAACTTCAAAACGTCGAACTCTTTGATTTTCGGTGAATTCATTCAGGTGGAATCCATTTACCGAGTTTCTTCCCCTTGTCAACTCTTTTGACAAATATTGTTGAAATGCTAACACCCATTATTTAAGATATTTCCCGAGATCAGTGTTTTCAGATGTAGATTGTCAATTGCAGATCGACACCCTCTACCACCTTAATATCAAGACTCGTATCCCCACTGCGGAACTTCAGAAGCCAAGAGCGAGCTGTCCGATTACTGTTCACCCCATGCCCTGTGAGAATCATTATGACTATGCTTGAATTGTAAAAATAGTAAAGGCATTTCTTCATTTTTCATGTACAAGTTGTATTATCTACACTATTTCCTTTCCTCGGACTGCTGTCCTCATATTTTTTGCCATGTTCACAATGTTTCGCCCGTTGTACGGTCAGGCCTTCTTCAGGTAATTAGAATTTTGAACTGAACCTTTTATTTCGTCCACCGTGGTAGATTATTCTAGTTCCACGTGCTATGCCTCTTCCGGATGCTGCAGTTATCTCCCTTTAACTCAGCTCTCCAAGTATTTGTTCACTCCTGCAGTAGCCACGCACTGAACTCACAACTCTTTGAGGACACAAGGCCCAGTGGGTAAGAGCGTTAGTTGGATCCACTGACTTTACCCAAAGACTTGTGAGTTCAATACCTGGCTACTGCAGAGAAATGTGTGTATCCATCCGACGCTTTTATCCACTGAGCCATGTCCTCAATGACACATGGACAAGTTTTGGTGGGTGTTTGGTCTTGACAGACTTTCGTAACTTCTTCAGTAAGTTGGTGTAGTACTCTTCATTGATGGTATGGCCCTTTAAGCGATTATTTTTGAATCCAACACAAACTGAGACCATCAGCATCCCTTCATATGAAACGATCTTAGCTTTCTTTGGAGAAGCTGGGGGGGGGGTGTTTCTGCTGCATGTATTGTCTCTGGCTCACAGTGATGAACCCAATACACATCCTGGGTTGGAAAATGTTTCAGGATGTAAGTTTACCTGGAAAAAAGCAATGCAGTTATTAATAAGAAGAGTTGAAATTAATGCATGCCAGATTTTACGGCTCTAGCATCAACCCTTCATAATGACCTATGAACATTTCAGCCCACCCTCGTACTTGGAAAAAACAATGCTGTTATTAATAAGAAGAGTTGAAATTAATGCATGCAAGATTTCACGGTTCTAGCATCAACCCTTCATAATGACCTATGAACATTTCAGCCCACCCTCGTACTTGGAAAAAACAATGCTGTTATTAATAAGAAGAGTTGAAATTAATGCATGCCAGATTTTACGGCTCTAGCATCAACCCTTCATAATGACCTATGAACATTTCAGCCCACCCTCGTACTTGGAAAAAACAATGCTGTTATTAATAAGAAGAGTTGAAATTAATGCATGCAAGATTTCACGGCTCTAGCATCAACCCTTCATAATGACCTATGAACATTTCAGCCCACCCTCGTACTTGGAAAAAACAATGCTGTTATTAATAAGAAGAGTTGAAATTAATGCATGCCAGATTTTTACGGTTCTAGCATCAACCCTTCATAATGACCTATGAACATTTCAGCCCACCCTCGTACTTGGAAAAACAATGCTGTTATTAATAAGAAGAGTTGAAATTAATGCATGCCAGATTTTACGGCTCTAGCATCAACCCTTCATAATGACCTATGAACATTTCAGCCCACCCTCGTACTTGGAAAAAACAATGCTGTTATTAATAAGAAGAGTTGAAATTAATGCATGCAAGATTTTACGGTTCTAGCATCAACCCTTCATAATGACCTATGAACATTTCAGCCCACCCTCGTACTTGGAAAAAAAATGCTGCTGTTATTAATAAGAAGAGTTGAAATTAATGCATGCCAGATTTTTACGGCTCTAACATCAACCCTTCATAATGACCTATGAACATTTCAGCCCACCCTCGTACTTGGAAAAAACAATGCTGTTATTAATAAGAAGAGTTGAAATTAATGCATGCAAGATTTCACGGTTCTAGCATCAACCCTTCATAATGACCTATGAACATTTCAGCCCACCCTCGTACTTGGAAAAAACAATGCTGTTATTAATAAGAAGAGTTGAAATTAATGCATGCAGATTTTACGGCTCTAGCATCAACCCTTCATAATGACCTATGAACATTTCAGCCCACCCTCGTACTTGGAAAAAACAATGCTGTTATTAATAAGAAGAGTTGAAATTAATGCATGCAAGATTTCACGGCTCTAGCATCAACCCTTCATAATGACCTATGAACATTTCAGCCCACCCTCGTACTTGGAAAAAACAATGCTGTTATTAATAAGAAGAGTTGAAATTAATGCATGCAAGATTTCACGGCTCTAGCATCAACCCTTCATAATGACCTATGAACATTTCAGCCCACCCTCGTACTTGGAAAAAAACAATGCTGGTATTAATAAGAAGAGTTGAAATTAATGCATGCAAGATTTCACGGCTCTAGCATCAACCCTTCATAATGACCTATGAACATTTCAGCCCACCCTCGTACTTGGAAAAAACAATGCTGTTATTAATAAGAAGAGTTGAAATTAATGCATGCCAGATTTCACGGCTCTAGCATCAACCCTTCATAATGACCTATGTAAAAAAACAATTTTATTAATAAGAAGAGTTGAAATTAATGCATGCCTCACGGCTACCATCAAAAATGACCTAAACATTTCAGTTATTAACAAAAAAACAATGGAATTAAGAAGAGTTGAAATTAATGCATGCTATCTAGCATCAACCCTTCATAATGACCTATGAACATTTCAGCCCAGCCTCATACCTGAAAAGAAAAAATACAGTTATTAACAAGAAGAGATGGAATTAATACATGCTATGAATCCTAGGATCAGTCTCACTTCTTTTACAGTCAGCCTATAAACTATTCCACGCACCCCTTCATACAAAAGTTGGTGGACTTGAGAGGAAATATTCTTATCAGTTTCAACCAACAATAACATTAACTGTTGGACCAATGAATAACAAATGTTTCCTTTAGAGACGACAGATTTAAGCATTACAGTTGCCTTTCCAATAAGCTCTGGCCCACTCATAAATTGTCTTTTTTTTTCTTCTGTGTGTATCTATGCTCTATTCAGCGTTATTTACTTGACTAATTAATGTCTGTTGTCTTTTCTGTAACTGATCGCCAAATAAACACATGCAGTTCCTTTCTGTTGGGCGACATTACCATTTCGCTTTTGTTCTCTTTGTGCCAGCTGTAAGATACCGTGATTACAAAAAGGCACTCTAAGCCGATGTTGATATTAGATGTTTGAGACATTTTCAAGAAAGTTTAGATGTTTTCCATAATATACAAAAATGTGTATGTGTTTGTGTTGCTCTGCATGTAACAGCCTATGATATCTTTCAGTGTGTTCTTTGATCATAATTTCCTTCTTCTCCTTATCCCTTCAGGACGTGGGCCATCATGGCCCTCCACAACTTTCTATCACTTATGACTTTTTTGCAATATTTGTCTTCTTACTATCTTTTTCAGCCATCCATTTTCGTTTCGTTTTATTTCTTTCTCTCGTGCCTTCAACATGTCATGGGAGTGTCAAATTTTCCAAGCTGTCTTTCCTCATTAAATGTATTTAGATTTCAACTGTCTGATTCCGATTCTAAGTATATCGTCCTTTTTTTTGCTTCCATTCTTCTTAAACCTTGCTCGTGGCTCAACATGTTCAGTCCATAGTATTCCCAGCAATCCTTTTGTAGAACCACATCTCTGTTGCCTCGATGACTTCTGGATATGTCACGCTCAAATACCGGTTCTCTTAAGATCATCGAAGTTAAGCAACGTCGACAACGGCCAGTACCTTCTACCGTGTGCTGTAAGCTTGGATGTACGCGTGATGTAATGGAAAACAGTCCAGAATTCGAAATCGGAGAGCCGAGTTCGAATTCCAGTCGAGTTCGTTATATTTACTTACACGCAAATACTCCTCCTAAAAGATGTGAATTCACCTTTTGTACCCCCAGCTATGGGTTAATTAGTAGGATTTGTATCAGTAAATCATTATTATCTCCAAAACGTTCGGCGTCCTGGGTATGACGATAAACTACATCCGCGTCCTGGCTAAGACGGTAAACTACGTTCAACAGCAAGGCCTCTGATCAGGAGGATTTGAGGAGCGTGGAACCAACTCTTTATTGATAGTGTTCCCAGGTCCAGCCTGACCCTAGGTGGTAGCACCTGTTAGGGTCCTAGCTATGGGCAAATAGTTAACCCCCAAACTGGGGTCAAAACGTGTGAAAATAGGTTTTAATATTAGCAATACATTTTTGGAAAAAGTATTACCAACAATAAATTTTTAAAGAAAAAATTATTACCAGCAATACATTATTACTAAAATTACTTTTCTGAAAAAATATTACCAGAAATACTTTTTGAAAAAAATATTACCAGCAATAAATTTTTGTCGGCATTAAATAACCCATTGAGGTTGATATACCAAAACAAAACAAACTAAAAAATTTATACAATCTAAAAATATTTTCTGGCTTTGAATAACCTACAAAAAGTTGATGAGCCGTAAAATACAAATAATCAATTGTTGTAGCATATCTACAGACGATAATATTCCCATAAATACAGTAGTGAATACTGTACATCGTCTAGAGTTAGAGATTCATCTCCAGGTGTACTGGTCAAACTCTCTGCTTCCGGGAAGAGAGGATCCTCAGACGAGGTTATGTCGAAGGGCAGAGTCTCGTCTCGGGAAACAGCTATCCGATCCCGTTTTATGCGGTGTCTACGAGGAATTTTTGGTCGAGCCTACGGACTCGGATACCCCACATTAAATTCGTCCTTGTGCCACATCTGACCGCGTGGGACGGTTGATAGATTATCCTAGAATTTTAAATTTATTGTGGAATTCACTTGACTCACTTCTAACAGTTGACTACTTCTCTGTGCCGCTGGCGAATCTTATATGTGTTTTTTTTTTTCTTGTCGTACGTATTATTGTTCATTACCAACATTCCTTATTCAATAACCTTCCCTACGTTACAACATCAATTAATCTACTGCCTTAAGTCTTCTTTTCATCTATGAGGAAATTCTCCAACATTTAATGCTTCCGTTGCTGAGAATATGCATAGACTTAGGGACTCTGAAACTGCTGAAAAAGCCGAAGGCCCAATCAAGAGCCTTCCGCAGGCGTTAGCTTACTTGCCGCCCGATAAGTCGGCTTTTAAGCTAGTTGTATATAAACTTCACTATTTACTTCATATTATGTAAAAATCTCAGCATTATCCAGTTTCTGTTGTAATTTTAATCTCTCTTCTTTTAATACTATAAAAGTCTGTGAACGTTGCTTGTGTGTTTGCCAGAAGTCATATATAGAGAGTGGGTGAAGGAAAAATATGAATGTATTATCGTGTAGAAAGGGGTGAGAGAAGAAAATGGAGAAAAAACTTCAACCCACCTCTCTCTCTCTCTTTTTCCACCTCTCTCTCTTTCCACCTCTCTCTCTTTCCACCTTCCTGTGATTACGTGAATGCTTATTTATATTTCAGCTTTCTTTAAACAAACAATATTGTAAATATTTTTTATTTCAACTTTCTTCAAACAGACAATATTTTTAATGTTAAAAGCAACTTCAATGTTTTTTATAATATGACTTAAAAATACGATTTGTTTATATAGTAACTACCTTTATTTCAACTTTCTTCAAACAGACACTTTGAAGTCGCTTTCAACATTATTGAAGCAACTTCAATAACTGCAAATAAATGTACTTTTAAAATATCTCTACTTTCACAAACTCTTCCCGAAAATAAATGTAAACAATAACACAAGTTGATCCAACGAGTCAGGGCTGGTCTATTTTTTTTTTTTTTTTCTATTTGGCTACTAACTTTGAGAACACCTTGTATCAGGAGATATGACAGGAAAATTCGATGCACAGACGAATTTAGTCGGATAAATGTGCAAGATGGATTCTGGCGTGAAAAATTGTCTGCTGAGCCATGTTTCTTGGACCATTTGATAGAGGATGTAGTTTCATTATAATTGTTTCGAAGAAACGGAACTCCCATAGAGAGCAGCTGATGACAAAGATGAACGAACGGTTTCAGAGTAAGGACGCAATGTTCCATCAAGATAACACAAGAAGATATATTTCTTTTCTTTTCCTGACAAGCGATAAATTTATCGACTCGTTTCCCCTCATTCGCCACATTCAAAAGATATTACATTGGGATCGCAATAATTGAGCTATTGTGTCTACTTATCTACCGTCACTTGTAATTAGGTTCAATATTAGAATAGATCTTACGCTTACATCTCACTAGTTCGACAGTAAAACGATGCGACCTACTTGACGATCTAATAGTACGCTTAAGTTCATGAGGTCAAGGTACTAAGGAGGGAAGCACATTAGAACAATTACCATGAAAATATTTACAGAAAAAAAGCAGAGGGGAGACACATCAGGGTGGTGAAAAGAGACTGAAGTTGAGATGCCAGGTCAGGACCCTTTTGTGGATAGAGTTGAAACTCTTTAAATATACAGTGTCCACAAAGTCTTTAGAAAATCTGAAAAAAGTCATTACGAAGCACTTAGAGGTGGCAACTAAACTTTTGTTGCATATTATTATTGTTATAGCATCCACCCCTTTTTCATACAAGTGCACTCGACCAGTATGTACTTGGACTGCTGCCATTAAATACCCAGAATCAGTCAGAGCAGTGAGAGCAGATATTGTGATTGAGTTGGAGGTAGAGTAATAGTGTGAGGTAACCGCTTGTAGAAGTCACAGTTACAAGCACGTAGACTCTAAGGAAGTCCTACTTTGAGACTGAATTTACCAGATATATATATTATTATTATTATTATTATTATTATTATTATTATTGCTACTAACCGCATTTCTGGATCTACTAACCGTATTACCAATTGTATTATTACGTCAATACATTTATTTGCTATATTTCATTCCTGCGTTTGTCATTCATTAGAGACCGAATTTCATCTCGAAATCCACAATAATTATTAATGTGCTTTTAATGATATTAACAGTTTTATTAATGTTATATTTTTTATGTATCAGACGGCAATTAATGTTGTTTTTATGTTTCAGGCATGGACATAAATCGTTTAGCTGTGGCCCATAAGGATATTCATTAACTATTCTATATAAATAAATGTGAATGTTACTATGCCAGTATGTCAGTGCATCGCACTTTTCAGCTTTACTCCTAGAGGCCGTAGCCCAAGGAACCAGGCCGACTCCATGAGCAAATTAAAAACATCCCTGGCCGGATCTTAACCCGCAATCCTGAAATTTTAATTTCGCAAATCTTCATTACTGCGATTGTTTTCGGTGATTTTTACATGATTTTTGGGAGGGTGAATTTTTTGTACGAGAACATTTTTTATAACTTGGAAATAAATTTGGGAATAATCGAAATTAATTGCGAAATCCAGCGAAAGTCACCCATGAAATAAAAAAACATGATTGTTCGTACGGGAAGTAAGGACCTACGCACATCAAATTGTTTTTAAATTAAGTGGCGGCAGAAGAATTATTTACATTATTTGGACTATTGTTCTCACCTTTGTCGTCACATTTCGGCCGTTGTACGCTCCGGCCTTCTTCAAGTGTTGGAATGTCGAACTGAACCCTTTATTTCGCTCACCGGGGTAGACTGTTCTAGTTCCACGTGCCATGTTTAATGGATGTCAATTATCAGTTACCTCCTGTTAATTTCCCTCTGAAAGTTATCCACTGCCTTGTACCCAGGGTAGTTGTTACGTTGTAGGGTACTACTTATACTGACCAATTCTTTATTTAATGTCTCTGGGTCGCCACATGACTTTTGATCGGTGTTGTAAGCAGCGGACGATCCCTTTCTTTCCGCTGTATGGATGGTGGGAGTTGAAACTGAGGTACTGTCCGGTGAATGTCGGTTTACGTTACACGGACGTCTTGAACCCATGCTCTGTTCGAGATATTAGAACATCCAGGAATGGATCTGTAAAAGGAAAAGAAAGTCCCGTGCAAATGAAAACTCACCTAAATCAGCCGCCAGGAGAGCTTCCAATGTTGAGAATGTACAAAGATTTAGGGACTCTGAAACTGCTGAACAAGCCAAATGCTCAATCAAGAGCCTTCCGCGGAATTTACATTACTCGCCATCCGATAAGTCGGATTTTAATCTAGTTGTATATAAACTTCACTATTTATGCAAATATTTCAAGATTATCCAGTTTCTGCTGTAATTTTAATATATTTTCTTTCATTACTATAAGATTCTGTGGACGTTTCTTGCGTGTTTGCCAGAAGTCATATATAGAGAGTGGGTGAAAGAAAGATATGAATTTATTATCTGTAGAAAGCGGGTGATAGAAGAAAATGGAGATAAAATGTCTCTCTCTTTCCACCCACCTCTCCTCTCTCTCTCTCTCACTCTCTCTTTCCACCTTCCCTTGATTGCGTGCATGCTTATTTATATTTCAGCTTTCTTTAAACTAACAATATTGTAAATATTTTTATTTCAACATTCTTCAGACAATATTTTTAATGTTGAAAGCAACGTCACTGTTTTATAATATGATTTAAAAATACGATTTATTTATAGAGTAAGTATTTTTACTTCAACTTTCTCCGAACAGACACTTTGAAGTTTTTTTCAACATTATTGAAAGCAACTTCAATAACTGGAAATAAAAGTATTTTTAAAATATCTCTACTTTCCCAAACTCTTCATGAAACTAGATGTAAACCGTAGCACATCAAAATTGACCCAACGGGTTAGGAGTGGTATATTTTTTTTCTATTTGTCTACTGACTTTGAGAACACCCTATATCACAGAAGATGCAAGCCAGATATGGCAGCAAAATTCGCTGAACAGACGAATTTAGTCGGATAAATGTACAAAATGGCTTCTGGCTAGAAAAATTGTCTGCTAAGTCCTGTCTCTTGGAACATTTCATAGAGTGTCTATTTTCATTATTATTGTTGTGGTAGGATCCACCTAATTTGCATAGTGGAGTACCGACCATATAAATATGGTTGGTACCGGGAAGAGAGGGAGGAATCAAGAGATTCAATCCAGAGACTCTGCCCGACTGCGACTCAGTCAACACATTCTCCAGGAACGGTCTTACCAGGAATATACGAAAGTCTATATGTAAATATTGTGTACACTTTCTTGTTTCAATACATTTTGTTCTAAGTACCTTTTGTGTTGCATTATTATTCCATGCATTAGTCAAGTTTCAACAATTATTGTTTCGAATAAACTAAGGTCACAAAGAGAGCAGTTGATGACAAGGATCGGCGAAAGGTGTTGAATTAAGGACGCAATGTTCCATGAAGATAACACAAAATGGATTTTCCTTTCTTTTTCTGACAAGCGAAATATTTTTCGACTCATTTCCCTCATTCGCCACATTCAAAAGATATTACAATTTCGAATTACTAATTCTTACGGCTTCAAAACGGACATCTGAAAAAAGTATATATTTACGAAATATATTTAAATATAATTTTAAAAAAAGGGATGAGCAAGGATAAGAGCAAATATGACTCATCCTTGTGTGCCGAAAACTATAATAACAAATAAAACTAAACGGTTTCGCTCTTCTGAGCAAAATCCAATTTATGACTCATCTTTTACAGGAGTGTTTTGTTTTTTGTTTTTTTCACAGCCGTCAGCAGAACACATTTGGAATATTATTTGAAAGTGTTCGATACCCTTTTTTTTTAAGAATAAGATTAACCCTGTGCAATCTCCAGTGGCACTCGAGGTAGTGAGCTACGTTAAGGGGTAGTTTATACAGACGGGATAACTTAACGGTTAATCGTAGACATGAACCTGATAAGATTGTAGTAATCGGGGAAGCATCCTCTTGGGAGTCGATTCCACAGAGCATTGGTTCGCGGGAAGAAGCTGTTAGAGTGGAACTTCTCACCAGTAAAATACGAAAGGAAAGTGGGTGGTTCACTGCAATCTAAGATGCCTGGCGGGTCCTAGTCGTCAAGGTTAGGCCTGGCGGAAACAACGAATGTAGTTTGTCCGAGCACTTTCCATGGAGCAGCGAGGGACTTGCCACATCCTGGCTGTGAGAGAGAGAGAGAGGTTGGAGAGTGGTAAATAATTCGTTACCCAAAAGGACTCGGAGACGCTTTTGGACTCTATCAAGACTGGAAAGTGAGGACCTGGGCAGCTCCCGCACAAATATGAAACAGTACTCGATTTTCGACCTGATCCTGTATCTAAGCAACTTTCCCTCTGTAAACAAATGGAATAGTTGCTGGTTCATAATATAATCAATCGGCGATTCCTTCCATCAAACTCGTCGCTTGTAGAACTCTCTTCCGGCTTTTTGTTTCCCAGTCAAGTTTGATGTTCAAAAATTTAAATGCCATGTCAATCGTTATCTTCTGTCTTCTTAATTCTTGTTCTTTTATTGTTTTCTCTCTTTCATAATGTTTTTCTTTTTAGTTTATTCTTGAAGAAATGAATGGGGGAACGAAGTTTAGGAGAAATAACCGAAAGAAAAACTTATTAAAAGCTACAAAGGGCAGGAAGTTGTGGAGAGCTGTGATCGCCTAAGTACTGGGGGGACATGGCACCTGAATAAGCAGACTAGATTGACGGCAAGGTCTTATCGTTTTACAGTCGAAATGGCTAGATGTAACCGTAAGTTCTATGCTAACAGTTTCTTCTCTCGCACTTCTCGCTTGTGGAACTCTCTTCTGACTTCTTGCATTCCAGTCAACTTTGATCTTCAAAAGTTTAAATGAGATGTCAATCGTTATCTTCTGTCTTAAGTCTTGTTCTTTTATTGTTCTCTCTCTTTAATAATATTTTTTTCTCATATTCTCTAACACTCAGTAACCCCTTACGTCTTAGTGGCTTTATTACCTTGCACGGGGTGAAATGATTATTTTTATTTATTTATTTTATTTTATTTTATTTATTTATTTATTTATTTATTTTTGTAGATTGTTCTGTTAAACATGTGGGCTCGTATTTTAGAGCATTTGATTTCTTTTTGAAAATGTCTTATTCAATCAAACTTTTTCAATCCAGCCCTTGTCTGTTATATATGCTCTTCTTTCGGGTTTTTGCTTAACAGAAATACCAGATGGATGCTGTTTTTTCGATCGACGTAATTCCTGTTTTAAAAGAAGTAATTGAATTAACGTAAGCGGTTTTTATATATAATTTTAAAGTATTCAGTAATTTTTTAAAATTTAAGAAGATATTTTCCGTAATCTAATGTTTTATTGGATTTTAAATATATTCGGTTATAAATTTACTATAGTTATCACTCTTATTTTCTTTCGTGACTTTACTGTTTGATTGGAATAAAATGATTTTAAAAAATAGATTTTTAACTTATTATCTAGTTTCATGGAACTTCCTGATACAGCCTTCTCTTTACGCAAGAAAGCTCCTGAAAACCTACGCAAATATTTTATCGGTTCAAATAATAAAAGCTCATAATTATATCCTGAGAGTTAATAATGAAACTTTGGGAGTATCCTAATTGCTTTTGATTTCAAAGTTAATTGCTATGGTTTCTTTCATAAGGTTAACGTTAATGCAAATGCTTACTCGGTGATCTAAGTGCATCGTTTCATTATTTTTAGATCAAAATGGATGCCAAGCAATTTTAACTTTGAGTCGATGCTTTGTCATGTTAAAGCTATTAGTCAAAGATGACATCAAGGCTTGGTTTACTGGTTAGATCTGTGAATTAGGACTCGATAGAACTGGTGTGTCGTCCTCATTTGTTACATATAGGAAGTCTGACTGAAAAGTAACAGGACTGTGTGTGCTGTCTGAGCAATGAGTGAAAAAGCGATAAGGGGATTGTGTTATCATCTAACATGATATCTTGGGTGTATATATTTGTAATCTTAGATTTCTGCAGCCATTGCATTTTTTCACATGCTTTTATGGCAGGACAAATCGTGGTTCCTTCAGTCCGCAACGCCCTGAGCATCCGGCAGTTTCTACCCGAAAAGAACATCGCCGTACTGTTACAACCTCCTTGATCTTTCTCCGTGTGAATTTTTTTTACTTTCCAAAGCTCAATGGGATCCGTTTTGAAGGCAGACCATCAACAGGGCCGTAACGACGGATCTTACAGTCATCCAAGAAGAATCCTTCCAGCAGTACACAGAAGCGTGGTAGAGAAGGATAAAAAAGTGCATTAGACTCGAGGAGTGGTTACTTTGAAAGAGAAGCCATGTAGCTTGCTGTTTGGAATTCAAATAAATTGTTTGTGAAACCAGGCCCCGTTACTTTTCAGACAGAACTCGTATTTCAGCAAACCGGGGTCCTTGGTATGGGGGGAGAGTTTGCGAATTAGTCCGGTTAAATTACTATTAATATTGAATAGTGAGTTTAGTCGTTGCTGGTTGATCCATAGTGTGGACAATGCACCGAAGGTAAACCATGCTTACTAAATAATGCCAGTTTCTCGTGGTGGGCGAATGTGCGCGTGAAAAAATAAGGACGGCATACCGGGTTCAAATTCCGTGCTTGGTAATAAATATTAAGAAGTCAGTTCTATTTCATTTGTGATCCTGGGTTTCAACTTATAAATAATAAGGGTCTCGACTTGGCGTGATGGTTAACGACCAACCAGATCATTATAATAGAGAACTGAGTTTAACCTCACTGGGTGCCAAATGCATGTGGTCCTATATATAAAAAAACTAAGCTTCTTAAATAACTTCAGCAAACCATATAAATATGCGATTTTCCGGTTAACTGCTGATTTAATAACTCTTTTAATCCGGACAAGCATTTGATTTTCACGCAATTGCCAGATTAATACCACAGATGGTATTGTTTATAGTTTGAGTTTAAAAAGTCTTTATATCTGGTCACTCTGCGAGTGCTACTGTTACCCAATACTATCGACTGCAGGGTTGACTCATCGGCGATTGAATCGCTGCCACTTATATAATGGGTTGGTCCAGAATTATCAGGCGTTTTTTAAACAATATTTATTATGAAAAGGAAACATAACAATTCAACAATAACGTTTCTAAATAAGTATCATTATCGACACGCATTTTTATAACCTGAAAATAAAATAATATTTTTATTCTAAAAAAGTAAAGAAAACAGCAATTTTTATTAACAAATAATTCGCTTACAAAAACGCCTGATAATTATGCACCAATCCAATGTGTGAATGTGTGTGTGTGTGTGTGTGTGTGTGTGTGTGTGTGTGTGTGTGTGTGTGTGTGTGTGTGTGTGTGTGTGTGTGTCAGAAGTGTTTGAAAGTTTGTACTCGTTTCTAAAATTTAGAATTTAAAAGGTGAAGGAAACAAATGACAAGGTACACCCACCCACACACAAAAAAAAAAGACAGAAAATCGCTTCTAGGGATTGGTACTTTCTATCCGGTTCCTACTTCATCAACCCTGTCACTTCATCCATTAAGCGTTTATTGTGGCTGGCGTACGTACAATTGTAACTTATATATATATATATATATATATATATATATATATATATATATACAGTTCCTTTGGAACTTTAGCCTATTTTTTCCCCTTCAGCGATACTTACCATACCTCATTCGGCGAAGGATCACATCTGGTAACTGGCAAAATAATACATAACCAAAGCAGCTGGTACCCCGAGCATTTTACAATTACGACAGGCTAGTGATTAAAAGAATGAGTTTTCCTTGTGGAGATTTCCATTCTCCCAGAATATATATTCGTGCATCTTTAAAATTTTTGTTAGCGAAGGGATTTCGCCATTTTATATCATTAACTTTACTAATTTACTTTTTGTATGAATGATTCATTGTAATATTAATTGAACTGCACCATAGTTGATATATATATATATATATATATATATATATATATATATATATATATATATATATATATATTTGAGACTGAGAGAGATCGATCCACAATGTTTATATCTACAAACCAAGGTCGATCTGAAATATCAAATATAAATATATACTTTCATAAAAAAAGCATTACTATTTTTCTAATTTGCAACTTTCTAGTTGTTTATATATATATATATATATATATATATATATATATATATATATATATATATTTGAGAGTGAGAGATCGATCTACAATGTTTATATCTACAAACCTTTCCTTAATACTGAGCACACTTTCCCAGATGGCAATTTGAAAATTTTTTTGTTGTAGGAGTTTATCAGTCAATGTGTCATGAACTAAATAGTTCAATAAATAGAGTAATGTCTCAATTTTTTATCCCGAAAATTTACACGTCGGATCAGTTCTTTTTAAATCAAATATGTGGTGCAGTTCAATTTATATTGCTATGAATCATTCATACAAAAAGTAAATTAGTAAAGTTAATGATATAAAATGGCCAAAAAATCCCTTCGCTAACTAAATTTTAAAGTAGATTAATGCATCTTTAACTTTAATATATATATATATATATATATATATATATATATATATATATATATATATTCTTTACAATTGGAATTAAGATACATTTAGTTAATTAACATTTTCACCTACGAATTTTAATTTTAAAATTCGCAGGATACCATAAACAGTTTAAAACAGCTGTTTATGGTATCAGTGGGATACTCTCATTAAAATTCGTAGGTAAAAATGGTCATTAACTGTTGTGGTACGATCCACCTAATTTACATAGTGGAGTACCGACCATATAAATATGGGTTGGTACCGGGAAGACGGGGGGAGGAAGAAAAGATCCAATCCAGAGACTCTGCCCGACTGCGACTAAGTCAACCCATTCTACAGGAACGGTCTTCCCAAGAATATACCAAACTATCTGTAAATATTGTGTACACTTTCTTGTTTCAATACATTTTGTTTAAGTACATTTTGTGTTGTATTATTATTATTCCATGTTTTATTCAAGTTTCAACATTAACTAAAGGTATCTTAATTCCAATTGTCAAGAAAATTTGCTCTGTTTAATGAAAATAAACACTGAGCGCTCTTTTGTGAGTCAGTTTTAACATATTTCAAATTCTTTGTTGTGTTAATAGGACTTGCCTAGATTATACCAACGGATTACTATATATATATATATAATCATTATATAAGCATTTCATCTGAAGTAAGGCAGTAAAGCCACTAAGACACAAGGGGTTTACTGAGTGTTAAAAAATAAGAAAAAGCCAAACATTATTAAGTTGCAATAATAGAAGAATAATCAAGACGGCAGTAGATAACGATTGACATTGCATTTAATTTTTTCAAGATCAAAATTGGCTGTAAAGTATGACACCGGAAGAGAATTCTACAAGCGAGAAGTGCGAGAGAAGAAACTGTTAACATATAACTTACATCTGTAGAATTCAACTGTAAACTGATGAGAGATTGTTGCCAAACTAGTCTCAGGCTTATATTTATAAAGGCACCTTAGCAGGGACTTCATCCGAACAATTACCATGAAAGTATTTATAGAAAAGGGCAGAATGAAGCTACGTTACGGCGGTGGGAAGTGCCTGAAACCGAGAGGCCAGGTCAGGATCGATAATATTGCTGATACTTTTTTGGGATTTTATCAAGAATCGGTAAGTATATAGCAAGAGCAGCGGACCTATTTGACAGCAATATATATTATATATGTATTAGTGTGGACCATTCCTCTATTTTATCAAGGTTCTGGAGTCCTTATATATCAGATCCGGCAAGCCTTTCCTCTGTAAACAGAGGGATTGTTTGCTGGGTCTGAATATTATTGATCTCTAGTTTTCTTTGAAATTTTTTCTCGTTCATTAGTCATCTTTAATTAAGTTACACGTTTATTCATTTATTTCCCAGAATAAAAATTGATAAGACTGGGACGAAACCTGTGGTTTTTAGTTACTAAATTTACACGGATATGCCTTTTAAATTACGCTAATTCCTTGCTATTATTAAGTTTTGTACAACAAAAAACTTGTTTATATATATAATCGATTCTTCCGTCGGGTTCGACGTATGAGGGTCAAGCAGATCAGTTTCCAGGAAACTGACAGCCCGACACCGGCACATGAGATTCGATTATAGTGGTTAAGGTTTCGTGCAGGACCAGCCACACTTTTTGAAGGGCCGAATACAGAGACCTGATGCACTAAGTGCCACAAGGTCCCCAAATAACCCCCCTCAGGTTTTGAATTCAGAGTTGTCCTTCTCCTAGACCATTGCCATCCAAGGATATAGAACCCAGTCTGTCCTGCTATTTAACCCATAGCTAGAGGGAGAAGAAGAGGGTATTAGCACTTAAGTGAATGTAATGGATTCAACCTGGATTCGAATTCGGCTCTGCGATTCCATAATCCAAGCCGATATCCATTACCCCATATATATTATAAATTAATTGATTTAAAATATGGCTTTTCCGCTACACAGTTCTAACCATGTTTCGAAAATGGAAGGTCAAAATTTAATTTTGTAGTTAAATTAAAGACATTAGTTCCATTTCATCCTCAAGCAAATTTTGGAGTAACTTATAAAATTACTGGGTTTTAAAGTCAGCAAAAATCATAATTTACGTTTCCAAGGAAACAGAGAAATTCATTTCAACCAGACGAGGGGTGTCTGGGTGTTCATTATCACTGTATTTTGATGTATCCGTTTTGGTAGGGGTAGGAATGCATTCTTCAATGAAATCTGACATCCGTTAAGTGCATGTCGTCTGGATTTTTAAAAAGAAATTTTATTGTTAACGGCAATGTTGTAAAAATAAAAATATCTATAAGAACACCGGATTATATATCTTATTGTTCTTTCTTTTTATTTATATATACATACATATATATATATATATATATATATATATATATATATATATATATATATACTAGCTTAAAAGTAGCCCTATTGAGCGGCATTTAAGATAGCCCCTCCATGATTGGGCCTTCGGCTTGTTCAGGAGTTTGAGAGTCCCTAAGTCTTTGAATATTCTCCGCATTGGAAGCTCTCATGGCTGTCGTTTTATCTGGGTTTTAATTTGCACGCGACTTTCTTTTCCCTGCTGCAGCCATGGCTCTTTTGATTTCAATCAGGTCCTCTGTTGGCGGAGATTTCTTTTTGCGAGGCATAATGCTGCCGTATGCGATAGGCAACAATAAACTACAGAAGAACTCAAAATTGATCTCTGCATTTAAGTATTGCATTAATATTTAAGCTTACCTTTTAAAATTTCAGCGATAATTCTTCTATCGCCACTTAATTTAAAGACAATTTGATGTACGTAGGTCCTTACTTTCCCTACAAACAATTACTTTTATTTCATAGGTGAATTTCGCTGGAATTAATTTCGTTTATTTTCAAATTTATTTGCAAATTATAAAAATTGTTATGGAACAAAAAAATCTCTCGCAAATATCATGTAAAACATCGCCGACAACAATCGCAGTAATGATAAGTCAGGAATCCAAAATTTCAGGATTGCGGGTTCGGATCCGACCCGGAATATTTTTAATTTACCCACGGAAATGGCCTGATTCCAAAATGTTGGGCTATGGCCTCTAGGAGCAAAGTTGAAAAGTGTTTATTTATTTATATGGATAACAATAGATGCGTAGTAACTTTAAAAATAAATTCACTTATACTAGGTTTAAATATGAATATAGGCATACTCAATGAATACAATTACTACAAAATGGCTTCTACAAAGCGTCTACAATTCTAATCGTGGCGAACAACTAACCCAAAACTACTAGTAAGGGTGGACCTTGGGACAACAACACTTAAGGGTTTGTTCCATGCTTCTCAAAACCTCGCGATCAGAGGCCTTACTGCCGAATGTTGTTTATAGTCATCCCCAGGATGGAGCTAGGAACGTCTTTGGAGTCCTGCTGAAATAAGTGGCATAAAAGAGAGACAAGTTTAGCCTGGAACTTTTTTTTAAAAAAATGAAGATTCCCCGTTCGATTTTCGAATCCGACAACAAAACATTCAGTCAAATTGTTACCATTATTGTCATATTTTGTATATTTTTTCTTGTGTCTAATCCCCAACTTCGGATAATTCATACCCCAAAAATGCCCCAGGCAAGATTTTTTTTTAAGGAAAGTCTTCAAAACGTACCCTGTTACTTCCGTGCGTTAATTTGATCCTTAACCGTTTTTGGTAATATTCCCCAGCTTACAAATATCCATTTAATACACAACTTTCTCTTGTATCTATCAGAAAATCATGATCTAGACCTCTGTTACTAAGATTCTGGGCGCTGAATCTTTTTTCGGCACTGAAAATACTCCCCATAGAAAATCTAAAATGTTTAAATGTAAAGTTAAAAAGTGTTTATTTATTTATTTGGATAAGAATAGATGCGTAGAAACTTTAAAAATAAATTCACTTATAATAGGTTTAAATATGAATATAGGCATACTCAATGAATACAATTACTACAAAATGGCTTCTACAAACCGTCTACAATTCTAATCGTGGCGAACAACTAACCCAAAACTACTAGTAAGGGTTGACCTTGGGACGACAACAATTAAAAGGTGGTTCCATGCATCTCAAAACCTCGCGATCAGAGGCCTTGCAGCCGGATGTTGTTTGTCGTCATCCCTATTTTTTAAATGTAAAATATAAGCTCTTTTAGGGAATTTCGAATCCCTACTACAGGCAAAGGGTTCTAGCTTTACACCCCTAGTTTTTAATTCGAAATATAAGATTTCTTGCTCTTAAGTACAAATAACATTTATATATTCC
>CAHIKZ030005495.1:1887500-1897500 GCA_903632075.3 Acanthosepion pharaonis | reverse complement strand
ATCATCCCAGAGGAAAAAAGACAAAGGAAAAAAAAAGAATGAGTGATAGATAAATTCTCGACATTATGAAAAGGAGTAAAAAAAACTATGCCAAGACATGGCAGGAAAATAGGACAATACGGAATGAAATCAGGAACAAATGTAGGCTGTCTGAAAAGGATTGGCTCGTCGAAAAATGTGCAGAGATTGAAATAATAAGATGACGTAGATGAGCATAAAAAAATAAGAAAACTAGGGGGACAAAAGATATGCTTATCAACAGGGTGCATAAATTCCAAGGATGGGACGCTGATATTAGAGAAAGAAAAAATTAAATATTAAATTTTACCTTCGATTTTTGCGCAAAGCGTAAAATATTATTTTTTTTTTTTTTTGGAGGGGGGGTTCACCTTCAAGGTTGTAATTTTTCCAGTCAATTTAGACACAAAACTGGCACTGAAGAATTATCTATCAAACAAAAAAATTCATCGAAATCGGATGAAAATTGTGGAAACGCATAAATACACACATATATACACACACATTTTGAGAATTATAGATATAGATTACAGAAATCTTACTTATTATAAAACGCAGATTGTGTGTGTGTTTGTGTGTCAGTACGTTTATATATTGGATCGGATTTCCTACTTTTTTCAACCGATTTCAACAAAACTTCACAGGACTGCGTAAAATTACCTTGCGGTGGTTCTGACAGCGCCAAAAATTGGAAAAACACAATTGTGAAAACACGATAAGACACGATTCTGTTGCCAGAATGAAAGGGGGACAACTCATATCGAGTTATACTTATTATAAAACCCTGGTTGTTTGTGTGTGTTCGTTTATATATTGGATTGGATTTCCTACATTTTTCAACCGATTTCAACAAAACTTCACTTTTTTTTGGCAGGTAGTGTTTCTTATTGTCTTGAACTCTTTTTTCTTTATTTTTACATTCAGAATGCTTTAAAAATTCCATTTACAAGACAATTGTTTATAATAAAATTCTATTCAATCGATAGACTCATAACGATTGAAAACAATGTTTTTGTTTCAGTTTGGATTTGACCAGTTCGTAAAAAAAAAAAAAAAAATTAAGACATGCGTGTCCGTCAACCTTAAACAATAATCTTTGTCAATTTTATTTTTCATTCTTTATGATGGTCGATACTTGATCTATCTCATACTGTTACATCCCCGGGCAACGCCGGGTTCTACTGCTAGTAATTAATAAAATGTAGAACAGTGGTGATATATCGAAAGACCTAGGTTGATCTATTTTCATAGCACTGCCTAAGAAATCAGATGAGAACCAATAGTTTATAAATTATTTTCAATATGTTTATTAATCTAAGATTTACGTAATATATTGCCCATATAAATGTAAGTATATGCTGATTATTTTACTAACAATCGTTGGTTAATACCAGCATTTTACCGACATTGGTAAGTTATAACCACTTTTGTTGATCGCTGACTCGGAAAAAAAACAGCAGGGCCTTCTACGGTGGGGTAGAAGAAAACGAGAAGAAAGAACTAACCATCGACTGCAGGAAGACATGTAAAATATAGTCATCACGAAGAGAAAAAGCCCAAGATGCTAGTTAAGAATTGGAGAAGCTGGTGCAGAAGTTCAAATATCTGGGAGGTGTTTTAAAAGAGAATGGAAATGTGACACCGAGATCCGAACACACAGTAGCGAAATCTAAACAAGGTGCTGAGAAAGCGAAAATATTTCGTTCGTGTTGCAGAGTAGCTATCACTCCTTCAGAACTCTACCAGATGGCCTGGTTCATAGCCTTAAATAGTCTGCGATTAAGGACTTCAATATTTGATTAATAAGTTGATATTAAGCTGATTAATATTCGGACTGATCTTACTTCGTTTGGCTATACAGCATTTCCTTGTAAGTTGTCTTGTTAATTGTTTTATAAATATTAAATTTTGCCTTCGATTTTTGCGCAAAGCGTAAAAAATCATTTTTTTTTTTTTTTTTTTTTTTTGGTTTTTCACCTTCAAGGTTGTAAAACTTCACAGGACTGCGTAAAATTACCTTCCGGTGGTTCTGACAGCGCCAAAAATTGGAAAAACACAATTGTGAAAACACGATAAAACACGATTCTGTCGCCAGAATGAAAGGGGGACAACTCATATCGAGTTATACTTATTATAAAACCCTGGTTGTTTGTGTGTGTTCGTTTATATATGGGATCGGATTTCCTACATTTTTCAACCGATTTCAACAAAACTTCACAGGACTGCGTAAAATTACCTTGCGGTAATATTCGGACTGATATTGTTCTGTGTTTTTTGTATGTATCCGTTAGCACCGTATACTTCTCCTGAATAAATATATTAAGCACTCATTCTACTCTGTGTATCATTCACCTCGACGATGCAACAGTTCAAAACAAAGAAAAATGGCTGGATTGCTATGTGATATCCATCCTATTATATGGCATTGAATGCTGGACAATCTACACCGGACGAGGAAAAAATAGAGGCAGCAGGTTCTACAGAAGGATATTGAGAATTCCCTGAACGGTGCGAGTGAGCAACAAGGAAGTCTTAAAGAAAATGACAACAGAAAGAACACTTTTAATCAGAATCAGGAAAAGACAGCTGCAGTTCGTTGGGCACATAATGATGAAAGGGTAGCTTGGAAAACTTAACCCTCACGGGGAATATTGTGAGATAGGGTAAGGCAGCGCGCCACTCACCTGATGGGCTTGTGTGAGTGGATGATGAAACCGAGCGAGAGGCTTAGTAAAGGAATAAAAACTTCTAAGAGCTACTCGATAGAGCTATGATCACCAATGTCCCGAAAGGACGTGGCACAACGAAGAAGAAGAAAAAGAAGAAGAAGAAGAAGAAGAAGAAGAAGAACCAAGTAATCTGAATCAATCATTATTTTACATATTAATACGTTCTCCTTGACATTCTGTAACCTTCATCAGTTTTTCGACCATTGATGTCTGTGCTACTTTTTAAATATCAATATTTCTTGCAGCAATTTCTTGTTTCCTGGCCATTTTCCTTGTTTCAATATTCTTTTCCATTCCTATGTACATTTCTTTTAATGACATAGCGCGTTTTCTTTTGGATTCATAGAGACATCGGGGGCTATTCCATTAATTTGCGCGTCCTGTGTATGACGATAAACTACATCCGCGTCCTGGGTATGACGATAAACTACATCCACTTCCTGGGTAAGACGATAAGCTATATCTAATAATACGTTTTTGAAAAAAACAATGTTGCCAGCTATACCTTTCTCCAGTAATACATTTTTGAAAACAATAATATTACCAGCTATACGTTTTTGAAAAAAATAATATTACTAGCTATACGTTTTTGGAAAAATAATATTACCAGTTATACGTTTTTGAAAAAATAATATTACCAGCTATACATTTTTGAGGAAAAAAATATTAACAGGAATAGATTTTTGACAAAACAAAACATTACCAGAAAAAAAAGTTCTCGACGTTGAATGACCCATTGTAGTTGAGATGCCGTAAAACAAACCAAACCATTAATTTACTGTCTTTGAAACCGTTTTTTTTTATTGGTAAGCTGGACAATATTCAGCTCTGCATAATATGAAAAGTATTATGTAGTATATCATGTTATTTCACTCTAGGAGTGATACTGGTATCATATAACCAAGTAATATGTTTTAATAGAGACAATTACGTTGTGATGACATATTGCTAAATATATCTCAGTAATTTTTAGCGATTTAAAAAATATTCCAGTCAATTTAAATTCGTTTTTGAATACAGCATATTACTTATTGGAAATATTAAAATTAATTTATAGCTTGAAATTAAAAATAAAATAAAATCTTCAGGAAAGATTTTTCATTTTTTAAAAATTAATTTTAATCCTTAGGAATCGCTTTTCTTTGGAGGTATCTAATTAAAGCACCGGTTCGTTTATTTAGCAACATAATAATTGTGATTTCATTCCCTCTGTATTGTAGTGGGTACTTGCAACATGATACCACAAGGTCGCGTACCTTAAGAATAATACAGGAATAAATTTGGAACTCCATTGGTCTGCCCTACTCCTACTTAGCATACTAGCTTGACTTGGTGCCAAACAATTCTTACCATTATCGATAGCCGCAAAAAACTTTGATAGAGAAAACTTTGTCTAATGAAAAAACAGCCTCAAGTTTGTCGAAATATTTTTCACATCAAAATTTGTGGAATTTTATTCAAAATATGTCGTAGAGTTTCCTGGTAAGTGGTAATGCGTAATTACAGACACTGTTGAAAGTATCATTGAAAAAAAAAAATATAACTGTCCTGAAATCTTGGCTTCAGTCACTTTCTCTCCCCGCCGTAACATAGATTCCCTGTGGCTTTTCTATACATATTTTCATGGTAACTGTTCGGACGAAATTTTTTCTGTTTTACCTAAAATTTATGAATTTAAGTACAGTACTAGATTGGCGGAAATGTCTCTTATTTTACAGTTTAAATAGCTAAATATAGCCGTAAGTTCTATCAGATCATCCCATAAGTTCTGTCCGAATTTTACCTTTTTTTAAAATGAACGAAATTTAAAGAGTATAATGGAGCTGAACATTATTTTTATATTTAGATGCATTTAAACTGTTCAAATTTTATTTCAGAGAACAATAAAATTAAATTTTATTTGATTAAAACCCTGCTAACATGGAAGTACCCAAGAATCATTTGAGGCACATAATGCTTTATGAGTTCAAGAAAGGAAACTCAGCATCCGAAGCGGCTAGAAACATTCACTCAGTTTATGGAGAGGAATATGTGAATGAAAGAACTTGCAGAAGATGGTTTGCAAAATTCACAGGTGGAGATTTCACCCTTGAAGATGAAGATCAAACCGGACGTCCAGTTGAGTTTGATGAAAAGCTTCTTGAAGCAGCCCTTGAAGAAAATCCTGCTTTATCAGTTGTGGAATTGGCAGTGGTTCTCAGTTCAAACCATACAACTGTTCATCGTCATCTTCAACAACTTGGAAAAGTTCCTAAACTTGGAAAATGGGTTCCTCATGAATTGTCTGAAAACAACCTCAAATCCCGAGTTGACATCTGCTCTTCTCTCCATTCTCGCCAACTTGTTTCACCTTTTTTGGATAGACTTGTGACTGGCGACGAAAAATGGATCTTTTATCGAAATATTAAGCGTCGTAGAGAGTGGCTTGGTAAAGGGGAAGGACCCCAACCACAGCCGAGAAGGGAACTCCATGGGCAAAAGGTTCTTCTTTCAATCTGTTGGGATCGCCAAGGAATAATCCACTTTGAATTCTTAACACCTTATGCAACAATTGATGCTCAAATATACTGTCAGCAATTAGTGTTTGAACCAAGCTTCGAGGAAAAAAGACCCGCTCTAGTGAATCGAAAAGAGGTGATGTTTCATCAGGACAATGCGCTACCCCACACAGCAAGAATCACGTCACAAAAGATCGAAGAACTTGGTTGGGAGAAAATTCCTCATCCAACTTATTCTGCCGATCTTGCTTCTTCAGACTACCATTTGTTTCGTAGCTTACAGAATCATTTGGAAGAAACAGCTTTTGTAACACAGGAAGAGGTTAAAACTGACATTTGTGAGTTCTTCGAATCAAAGCCAAAAGAATTTTACAGTAATGGAATTAGTAAGCTTGTTAAAAGATGGAAGGAAGTCATAAATAATTAGGGAAAATACATTGTTGATTGAATCTGTAATTAAATGTAACATTTGGTCACTTGTTTTCTTTATTCAAAATTCGGACAGAACTTATGGGATGACCTGATATATTAACTGTCTTCTTGCTTGTGGAACTCTCTTCCGGCTTCTTGCTTTTCAGTAAAGTTGAATTTTCAAAAATTTAAATGCAAAGTCAACTGTTATTCTCTGTCTTCTTAATAGTTTTTCTTTTATTGTTCTCTTTCCTTAATAATGTTTTTTCTTTTTCTTATATTCTTTCACACTCAATAACCCTCATCTGCGTCTTAGTGTCACTCATTTTTTACTTGGGGTGAAATGATTAAAAATAATATGTTCTATGTCCGGAATTTCCTATACCTTGTAGTTTTGATGAACTTGTCTCTACGGAACCTAAACTTTATGAATTTAAACGCAGTACTAGATTGACAGCAAGGTCTTATCCTTTTACAGTTTAAATAGCTAGATGGAACCGTAAGTGGCTTCTTGCTTTCCAATCAAGTTTGATCTTCAAAAATTTAAATGCAAATTTAACTGTTATCTTAATTCTTGTTCTTTTATTCCTCTCATTAATAATGATTCTCTATTTCTTATATTCTTTCACATTCTGTAATCTCTCTGTAATGGCTTTATTGCCTTGCTTGGGGCGAAAAAATTTTTTTTTTAAATTGCATTTTGTTCTCGAATAATATTGATAAATAAAAGCAGAAATTAATTATAACTCAACCGAATATCTTCGAATTTTACATTAATAACGGTTTCCTATCTGGGTGGGTTTGTGCGCATGCGTAGGCGAGAGCGTACGTCAACGTAGGTTTCATTTCAAATATCTTTCTCTTGTATTTGAAAGCGTTTATAAATATGACTTCTGCTGAAGCGTAAAACATGCGGATGCCGGCATCCATTTTTGTTTTGAATGCCGCGAAATCACAAATGATTAAAACAATTTTTAATCGTAGTCTTTTCCCATTTTCTTTGAAAAAGAAATATTTTCGCTCAGTTGAACAATAACACTGAAACATGGATTCGAAATTCATAAGTTCACCTGACCACGAAACAGGCTGCACGATCATTCTAAAAATACGACTCAGAATACAAGATGTAACATACCAGCGACAAGAATGACAACACTTGAATAAAAAGCTAATTTAACTAATACAACTTATGTGGGGGGGGTGCAAAAATTTATAGTGCCGTCTTTTGGGACAAAGCAAAAACGGAAGAAACAGTAGTGAATATGTATATATATTTTTTATCTATTTTTAATGGAGTTGAAAAATTATTTTAACTAAATGATTTGATTGTAAAGAAAACGTCAGATATCGAAATGAGAATCGATCTCTCTTCAGGTGGTTTCTCAGATTAAAAAGTGAATACAGGTTCAATTCTTATCAGGAGGTACATTTTCTTTAGTAAGATATACGAAATGAAACCTACGTTAACGTACGCTCTCGCCTACGCATGCGCACAAACCCACCCAGATAGGAAACCGTTATTAATGTAAAATTCGAAGATATTAGGTTGAGTTATAATTAATTTCTGTTTTTATTTATCAATATGATTCGAGAACAAAATGCAATTCACCGTTTAAAAGAAAACAGGAGTTTCTACACAAAGGCGTGTACCCACAAAATATAATATTTACGTCCTGGGTAAGACGATAAACTACGTCCAGCAGCAAGGCTTCTGATCAGAAGGTTTTGAGAAGCGTGGAATCACCTCTTAATTGCTGGTGTTCCCAGGCCCACCCTGACCCGAGGTGGTACCACCTGTTAGGATCCTAACTATGGGCAAATAGTTAACCCCCAAACTGGGGTCCAAACTCCATGAAAGTGTAAAAATAGGTTTAAATACCAGCAGTAAATTTTTTTGAGGAAAAATTATTACCAGCAATACATTTTTGAAGAAAAAAATATTACCAAAAATAGATTTTTGAAAGGAAAAATATTAACCTCAACAAAACTTTTGTCGGCATTAAATAACCCATTGAGGTTGATATGCTGTAAAACAAAACAAATAAACCAATCAAGTAAAATGAGCTGCTAGCGTGTTTCGTATAGAGAATGATGTTAAAATACCCTTCCTTCCCTGCAGTCGAGTTTCGATCCCGGCTTGAAGCAATCGGACGTCTAGCCACACGGAGGAGATGTGATACGGCGAAACGGTCTGTCCATTGATGACTATACACACACACACACACACATATATATACACACAGACACACACACACACACACACATATATATATATATATATATATATATATATATATATATGTATATATATATATATATATATAAATAAATATATATATACCTATGTTTAAAAGCGACTTACTCATCGTTGTTTTATTTACTCATCAAGAGATTATAATATATATATATATATATATATATATATATATATATATATATATATATATATATATATATATAAAAAGAAAAAAACAGTAAGATATATAATCCGGTGTTCTTATAGATATTTTATTTCTACAAAATATAGCTCAATGTAAATTTGCAGAGCATTAATACTATAAATTAACCGATTTAAAATGTTTTTTCGCTACACAGTTCTAACCATGTTTCAAAAATGGAAGCTTAGAACTGTGTAGCGAAAAAACATATTTTAAATCAGTTAATTTATATATATATATATATATATATATATATATTAATATATATATAATAATATAGTATGATATTTTTTAAAATCATATCTTATATATCGTGCCTGATGAGTTGGTAAAACAACGAAACTTAAGTCGCACTCCAAACGTAGGTATATGCATATTTATTAATATATAATTTTAGCTATGTCTAACCACATCGAGCACTGTTAGGTTTTCACCTTAAAGCAAATTTAGTAAATATTTATTTGCTTACACCTGTGTATCCACGCTATCACGCATAAACGGTTGCTAATATCTAGTCATTTGATTTACCATCCTCTCTACCTATATATATATATATATATATATATATATATATATATATATATATATATATATATATATATATATGGTCTGGCTGTTTGGATCTAAGAACTGTGCTGCTGGATACTCATACGACGAAAAACGACAGGAGAATCCATTTATATATATATATATATATATATATATATATATATATATATATATATATATATATATATATAAAAATATGAAGTAAATTTCCATATTTTATGTAACCATCTATCTATCGATATATGTGTATATATATCAAAATATGGAAGTAGGTTTCCATATTTTGAGTAAGCATCTATCTATCAATATATACATATAAATATATATAACTAGACTCGTTTCGAAAAACCCTCGAATTAGCCATAGCTTTATATAATCAACCCAACCAACTATTAAACTCTAAAACTGAAATTCTCAATGTATGTAGACATAAAAAATCTTGGCTACTAAATTAGACGTTTTCCCGTTATTGACTTTCCACTGAGGTTTTTTTTTTTTTTTGTTGAATAAATATTTCCCCCCACCCACTTAGGTTTTTGTTTTTGTTTTTTTATTTTGTCACGTGGTATGATTTTAGCTATCACCTATAAATATGTGTTTCTCTTTGCCTCGTGAGCCAAACTTTCCCTGACGATCCGTTTAGGTGAAACCTAGGGTTTGTCTGGCTCACTAGGTGTATCTATATATATATATATATATATATATATATATATATATATATATATATATATATATATATATATATATATATATATGTATATAAATGCTTAAACGCTAATATTCCATGGTCATAATTTATTCCATTGGAATCGTAAATACGATCCAATTCATTAGACCTACAAATTCAAAAAGAAAACAGAAAAAACAAATCCGTGAATAAAAATAGAATTTAGAGAGAGTGTAAGTATGTGAGTGTGGGACGAATGTTAGAGCTAAAGAGACGGGTAACAGACGAGAGAAGGTGGGAGATTAAATCTTAACAGAGAGAAGTTTTAGAGAGGTGAGTGGAAGAGGTTTATGTGAGAGAAACATGAATGTTGTCGGATGTCTAATACATTAAAGATACATTTCGTGTTGACATCCACACACCATAGACGATCTAATGTTAAAGATCAGAATAAGAGGGAGGGAGAGGAAAAAAAAAGAAAAAGGGGTGGGGAGAGAGATGGGGCGGGGAAAACTAAAACTGAAGGGCATTTACTAAAAGGCCGCTGTGTAATTAAGAAAAATTTGACAAAATTAATATCGACTACAGGTTAAAAGGAATCCAACGTTCCATTGACAATGAGAAGAACTGACTATATATATATATATATATATATATATATAAATAAAAAAAAAGAAAGAACAGTAAGAT